>VCCN01001489.1:3313281-3330800 GCA_006491835.1 Architeuthis dux | reverse complement strand
TTCCACTAAATGTCATTAAAATTCATTGAGAACTTTTGGAGACATTGCGTAGAGTCTACACTGTAGACAAACATGGGTGAATACATAACCTCTGTCCAACTTCTTTGGCAGAAGTAAAGATATCTTAAAAACTAATCTTGTTGCCAAACAATTTATTTTTGTTTCTAAATGTTTACCCAACAGGAAAAGACTTGAAAGTGTTTTTTATTATCATTATTATACAACTGTTGGTGGATTTCTGAAAATTTGCCACAGTTAGATAATCAGATTAAAGTATTCAAGCAAAGCATTTGGTATTTATTTATTTATTTTAATCCAAGGTGAATCAAGGTTGAGTGATGAAATCTGTAGATTAAGATTTAATCCCTAAAAGAATGCAATAGGGAGGGGAAGAATTAAACTATATTGAAAAATTGATTTAAGGCAATACATTTTTTATCAAAAAGGAAAAGCAGCAGACAAAAACGACAAAGAAATGAACTCATGTAGAAAGAAACCGTCTCTTCTAGAAAGGAAGAAAAAAAAGAAAGTAATAAATGAAGAATCTGTATAATTGTCTGCATGTATGAGAAAATTTTATGTAAAAGTAGGTACTAGTAGTATTGGTATACCGCTGAAGAAACAGGTTGAATATCCTTTGAGAGATCTATTACTGTGCATATTTGCCTCTACTGCTTTTAGTAGTCTGGAGTTTTTCATGTCCTGGCCCAGCCCAATAGCAAAGAAAGCAGACGTGTTAATTTTACCTTGTTGCACCGGCAATAGTTAGTATCTTATTTTTAGTAGCTTACTGTTTAGTTAGTCTTGATATCATTGGTATGCAAACACACACACACACACATACACACAGAGGTATGGTAGTTATGGAAATTAAAGAGGGGGAGAAAAAAAAAAAAAAAAAAAAGGAAAAAATGCAAATAAATTATCTGAAGCTTTATTTCATTCATAAAATAAAATTTTAAAAAGTCAAAATTTCATTGTCCAAAGACTTGATTATTTCCTTTTGGCAATGGTGAACCTATGTTTATCTTTATAAAGAAGTTAATACACACAAAAAAAAAAAAAAAAAAAAAAATGGAAAGGTCTAGACCAGAGATTCTCAAAAGGGAGGCACTTGGCTCTCAGGGGAGGAATTTTATCCAGGAGGAGGAATTTCAGTCATCTAGTAATGTTTTCACTATTATACTTTTGTGTATACACGAAAGTATAATAGTGAAAACATTACTAGATGACAATTCAAAATGGGGGAGGAATTGAGGAAACCTGGGATCTCATGGGGAGGAATGTGACCTGGGACTCTGAGGGGTGGAGGGCACCTGGGTCCATGGGGAGGAATTTCCTAAGGAGAGGGATTTTAGCCTGAGGAGGAATTTCTCTCAGGAGAGGAGCGTATAATGGAATGTATAATGGTGAAAAAAATTACTAGATGACAATTCAAAATAGGGGAGGAATATGACCTGGAACTGAGAACTGGTCTAGATATAACATAAAATTTCAACTTTTAGAATATAAACATTTTCTGGTTGATTCTCAATACAAAAATAATGAATTTTAAACCAGCAATTAAATTGTTCACAAGAATTCAAAAGCAACAAGTTTGCATAGAACTACCAACATTTTATACCCGACTTATCTTTTATAAATTTTAAATCAGTGAATATAATTTTTTCCTTTTCCAAGAATATGTGTATAGTCCATTTCTCAGTAGAAGAAAATTAAACTATTAAAAAATAATGAAAGGAAGATAAATTTTCAACTGTCTTAAAATAGAAATAAAAAGAAAGCCAACCAGATGATGAGAAGAAAAAAAAGGATTTCTCAAAGCATGTAACAGAGTTGGTACATAATACTGGGGGAGTTTACAGCTACAGTCAGGCCGGTTTTATATCAAAGGCAGGATTGCCATTTTAAGCACTAATTTGGCCCTTTTGAAAAGCATTTAGCCACAAAGTTTTTGGTTTGGCCATATTTGAATTTTGGGCCATTTTTTTTAATTTCCTTTCAATATTTTATTTAAAAAGAAAAATAGAAAAAAGAATAGAAAATTTTTTTTTTTGTGCTTTCAATCCATAAGAAATTTGTCAGTTTGAAAAAAAGTTAATCTTTTAAGGTTTTGTGGGAGGTTCTATTTACTCTAATGCTTAAACTGGACCTTTATTTTCCACCATTTGGACGAAGCATGGTTTCGTGGTATTTGGTTACGTCCCTTGTGAAGATTGTAATATTTTTTTTCACAAGTAACTTTTTGGTTAGGAGGGCCTGCCTATCCAAAAAAAAAAAAAAACCTTAATGAAAGCACAAAAAATTACTTGCAATATGTTCGTTTTTAAAGCAGGATTAATTAAAAAAAAATTTAAAACAATGTTTTAAAAATTAAGCCCTAAAAAGAATATATTTTTTAAACGATGTTTAAAAAATAAATATAAATAAGAGAATTCATAAAAGAAATAAATTCATTACAAGGGGAAGATAACTAATGTAAGCAGTACTTCTGTTCGAATGGTGGAAAGTAAGGGTCCAGTTTAGAACTATAGTTACACTGTAGAACAACCCTCCTCATAAAACCTTAAAAAATTAACTTTTTCCAAAACTGAGAAATTTTGAAGGAAACTATGGTCTTTTTTGCAATTGCAAGCACACACAAAAAATAATATATATATATCACTTGTGAAAGTTTTCTATTTCTTAAGAGGCAAACCCATTAGCGCTGGACTTTAAAATCTAGGATGGATTGAGATAAGTCGACTTTGTTGCAGTAGTATTTTTAATAAATTCTTATTTTTGGTGTGTACTGCAGTATTGCAATGTTTTATACAGTATTGCCGATCCAGATGTTTTTGGTTGCGTCTAGATGTCATAAATTGCTATTTAAGCAGATGAATTTTAATAAAATCTGTAATATTTTTATTTAATTTATAATAATAAAATCAGTAATAATTTAATAAAGTAAATGTTGACGATTAAAACCACATTTAATTTATTAACGCTATGTAATGTATTTCCTAGATTTTAGATATCTAGATGTTTTTTAAAAATCAATTTTAGATGTGAAACTGAAAATTTGGCATTTAGCTATTTTTGGCCACTTTCTGCAAGCTTTTGGCCAGAAACGTCTCCAACTATCTGGCAACCCTGATCAAAGGTCAGACTGTTATATTAGTAGACAATAAATTCTTCACTACTACTATTAGTATCAGTAACTTGGTTGTAGTCTTGGTGTATTACAGTAATGAGGAAGCGCTGGGCTGTCTCTTAAAATGGTTGAAAAGAATGTGCAAAACAGGGTTTGCGCAAACTTAGAGCACACGAAACGTGCCTTTAGATAAAATGTAAAAGGCGCTTCGGCTGTGCCAATGTTTGTCTTAGAGGCAGTATCATTCTCTCTCAGAAAGGTAAAAGTAAGTGTGATCGTCTATATCTACTCCTGTTTTCCAAAAGTGTATATACCTCAGCCTGCTGCTGCTAGTCTTCATTCTTTCTCTATGCACCTGCTCCCTGCTCTCCCCACCACACGTGCTCCTCCCTGCCCCCCCAAGCGACTATAAGTCAGCTGCAGAAGTGTGTGGCGATCATCCTCCTCCGACAGTCTTGCAGTACCAGTTAGGCAGGCTGGCCATGATATGTAAACAGAAGAAGGCTGCCTTCTCACATTCACGAGCAAGACAGACAAGCAGTCAGTTGTAGATTTCGTTTAACAGCTGTTATAGACCAACAAGAACTCCTCTTCAAGCTACTCATCCACAAATAGTAGTTGTCGGAACAGCAGCAGCGGTTAGTAATTGTATCGAGAGAGTAGCAGCAGTGATGGGGATGAGAGCAGCAGCAGTAGTAGTAGTAGTTGGAATAGCAGCGTGTCTGAGATAAAGTAGGGCAGCTTGGACATTAAATCCTAAAGTGAAAAGGGAAGGAAGATCCCAGAAAACACTCTCCAAGAATGATATGATCACAAAAGATAGAAATATTAGCAGAACATGGAAAAAGGAAGACTAAGAAATGGATGCCAGAATGGTTGGTTGTATAAAAAAAAGCTTGGGTAGAGATCTTCCCTCCCTATTATAAAAAATAGTCACATGGCAGTGTCTTTTTCGTATCTTAAGCACAACTAAGTTTTTATTAGTAATTTTGACTACCATTTACATTCATCTAAAGTTTTTAGTAATTTTTTTTATCACAAGATGAAGGTAAATAGTAGTCAAACATTAAACAATACTATACAATTAAAAATACTTCATCTAATAGAATAATAAAATAAAGTTTTGTTGAGAATGAAGCAAGTGATAAATTTTAGGGTTGTTGATACTTTTTGCAAATTATTTAGTGCTAGGGCAGTGCCCATTACAAAGGTGCATGTTTGAAAGGGACAGAACTTTATGGTGTGTGGAGCAGCATGCCATAATTCTCATGTAAAATAATTTCCCCTCCATCATAAAGAGCAGAAGTCAAGGGAGATAATTTATAGAACTACGAAGATCTAAAATCTTCAATTTTAAAAATTTATTTTGATTAGATTTCTCAAGAACCGCTGATCCAAACAACTTCAAGATAGTCAACACACAAGGCAGTGCAGTGTCTAATATATCTGGTTGAATGTCAACTTTGTACAATGGCCAGATGTAATCGCAGTGCACGCACACACGTCTTCAATTGTAGTTAGATGTAGGTATCAAAAAAAGTTGCATTTGTATAAATAAAAATCATTGCCTGGTTGCTATAACAAAACCAAAAGGCAAAAGACCGATCAGAAGGACTACATAATACAAGATTTTAGTTTCCCCCTCAACTCTATGACAACTGCATTAATTCAAACTGATATCTTTACAAGGAATGCCCATCTACCATATTTGCATATTGAATCACAAATATGATGTGGAAAAGCTTTCCAGAGTTTCAGCTGGTCGCTTAAAGAATCTCAATCTTTACTAACGAGATTGAAACACTGAATCCTACAGTGATGTTAATCCTACTTCTATTGGCTCAGTTGGTTTTTACGGGGCCAATGTGCCAGTCCAACACCAAAGATAGACGGCATTACAGAACTAAAGGGCTCCAACGGACATGCCTTTCCCAAGGGAATTAGTGCGAAGTGAACACAAACTGTCCTAACAGGAGTTGGAACTAGGTTTACAGATTCCATTCTCTATGCTGTAAGGCATTAGGCCAGCTGCACCTCCCACCAAAGGGATTGCAATTGAATCCTACAGTAATCAGACACCAAATATCACAGTACTACTTTCTACTTAATTTCTTTTTTAATAAATAAATTGGTTTAGTGAAACCGACACCACCAGTTCATAACAAAAACCTGGTGCAGAAGAGGTTGGGGTAAGGAGTAAGCTTTAAGGTCCGATTTGGACTCATGCTTATCATGCGAGTTCCCGGCAAGAGCAGTAGGACGAATACATAGCCTCACTGACATAGTGGGTGTCAGTCTCACTGGGAGCTTATACTTTATTTTCCGATCCGCGCTGTTTATTTACTAATGGTCAAAGGGAATTTGCTGAGTAGAGTTGCAATAAGAAAGCAACAAAAATATTAAGATGGAGGTTAATAATTATTTACAATACTTCATCTACTAAAAATACTAGCTTTTCAAGGGAAATTATGAATCACCACCACCCATATATGCTTCTTTTTACCTTGTAAATTAAGCAGTCGTGGTGGCGCCAAACTTAAGTTACCTTGATGAAAATGCTACCAGTAAGGTTTGAATCATAAATTCATTATTTAAAAAAAGGAAAACAGGTATGAATGCAACCAGATACAAACTAAGGGATCAATTTAGGATAAACTTACACTGAAAATTGAACCCCCACTAAAAACCTATTTAAAGGGGTTTCAAAAAACAAAAGAAAAAACATTTTCCCCACTCCCTTGAAGTGTGCAAAATTTCAAGTTTCTACTATGAACAGTTAGGGCTGGGCAAAGTCCGGATATATAGATATATATAAATGTCAGAAAACAGGAATAACCTAAACCCAGCAACAGTGTTCAAACCAGTCTGTTGGGTAGCAGTGATTAATTGTTAATAATGATTTACAATACTTCATCTACTAAAGATAAATATACCTGTTTCTAAGCCAATCAAGGAACCCTCATCATTACTGTATTGCTCACTAGACTGTATATAGAATTACATAACATTTTAAGAATGATGTACTTTTATTTATGTAATAAAAAAATGAAAAGGAAAAAAATCCTAAACTTACTTTTGGGTCATTGCCAACTGCAGACTCATGAGATTCCACAACTTCGAACTTCTCAAATTATTTTTGTGTGGGAGAAGATGGGAGTGGGACTACTTGCTAGATATACATAAAACACTCCCACATATTTCTTTATAAGAGAAAGCAAAAATGTATGTAAGAGATCAATAGTCTATCGTCTTTAGAAAAAGAAACGAAAAATGGTTAAATGTCACAAAAAAAAAAAAAAAAGAAGAAAAAAAGTCAGAATGGTATACCTAACGGAAGTTTTACAAACTTAACCATGCACGGATCCAGGGGAGCAGTCCGGACACTCCCCCACTGCTCGGGTAAAGAACAACTAAAAATATGTTTTAAATATCTAGAGAAAGAAATTTTACAAATTAAATAACCTATTAATCCCAAGTAATCATAAATTAACCTCAAAAACAAAAATTTATTATTTTATTTTACATCTAATATAACTAAGATGTCATCCGTCTAATTCTTTATTAATTTTTTTATTTATTGGTTCTGTGGTAAATTATTTTGAAATTTGAGTCAGAGTTTTAGCACTAGAAATGACAAAAGAGTAAAGTCATTTTTTACTTTACTCTTTTGTCAATTCTAGTGCTAAAAATCTACGACTGCAATGTAAGTGAAAAATGCTGGATTACATATTACTTTTTAGATGTTTAAACGTTATTTTTTCACGTATTCATTTGTAATAATAGATTTTTCCATTTGGACCCCCCTCCCTTGCACAAAATCCTGAATCCACCCCTGGTAACAACACAAGAGAAGAAAAATTCAAGCTCTGATTAAATGCAAAAGGAACCAGATGTAAATAATTAGTTGCATGATGGGCAGGCCACGCCTTTATGGGGCCTAAGCACCCCCCCCCTCGAGGGCCCTCCGGTGACCACAGGGCACTAAGCACCACTTAGTTCGCTTATGCGTTGGGCCGGCTCTGATGATGTGTACTGACAGGAATCTGAGAGTTCAGTGTTGAAAGATTTGCGAGTAAAACATTTTAGCTATTTTGTGCAAATGCCTTCGAGAAAGTTATGAAACCTGAAAAAAAGTGTGGGTGGTCGAGTAGTTTAAGGCATGGTGTGATAACCAGTGAGCCGAGTTCAAACTTGTTTGCACTTACTTTGCACTAATACCCTCCTTGTGTGTGGCAGGGTAAGGCCCAATACCCCCCTAATGTCTCATTACTTGGGGAAGGGAGTAAGAAGAAAGATTGGAGAATAATCTGATATAAACATTCTTTGAGTAAATTATGGAACCGGAGATATTTTTGAAAATTAACATTGTGAAAAGCAAAAAATAAACGTAATAATGTTATTTTTTTTAACGAAAAATACACCGATTTAAAAAATTTACCAGAAATCAACAAATTACTAGATTTTAATATTTTCTGTGCTTATTTATTAAAGAAAGCAATTTGTTTATAAAGTTCCCAAAAAGAAAAGAAAAAAAAAAACCAGTACTTTTTAAAAAGATTTTTTACCAAATATTTTGATATAAAAAAAAAAAAAAAAAATTTCTCTATCTGTCGACTGAAATGTTATAAATAACATAATAATGTTGAATAATAAAATATACCGATATAATGAAAAAATATTTACTGGGGTATTTTTTTAAAAAAATTTTTTCTTTTTTCTTTGTTGTCGATTGAAAGGCATGTATGGGAGTCTGTAAGCATCGTGGTTATTCTTCCCTTTTCATAATTATCATCGTGGTTATTCCCCTTATATTCATTTTCATTTGACGAATACTTTATTTTTGGTAGAATTTTAAATACAGAGTTTAGTTTTTTTTAAATTTTTTAATTAGCTGTCATCAAATATGGTGTAATGATTGACTTATTGCCGACCTTTTTTCAATAATAAAATAATTACATTTTTAAAATAGGTTATCGATTTCCTGACGAAAATATTTGTTCATTCCTATCATAAAAAAGTCCAGTAAGCCCGAGCTAGGTTTATGTATAAACCTAGTTCAGGCTTACTGGACTGACTAATGTAAGTAATTTTTATATTAAAAAATAGTGTCATAGACATAATTTCTAAGTTGTTTTTTTTAAATTTTTTTTTTTATTGTAATTTAGCCTGAAAATTTACTCTTGCGGCCCGCAGCTAATTTTCTGTGATCAATGTGGCCCTTGGCGCTATTGAGTTGCGCAGCCTGATCTATTATAATAAATTGCTACATTACTGGCATACTAAACTGCAATTTGATGATGGAAATTCAAGTGTGTGAAAAAGGTTAAAAGAAAAAAACTTGCATTTAGCAGGAGTGTGTCAAGTAAGCAACTAGCGTACTAACGCTTCAGCCGTCCCTGCTTGGGCAACACATATCACATTACTACTTAGCCTGCACGTTTGTGATATGTGAAATAGACTTAGAACCCGAAGTGGCGTCACTCACTTTACCCTGCGCTATTTTACTCATAGCTGGGAGGAGAGGTGGATTCATGCCTTTCCGAAGGGTATTACTGTAAAGTGAACAGTCAGAATCTATACTCTGAGCTGTTATCCACTTGGCCACTCTGCACTTCCAATGTGAAAAAGTTTTTTTCATAAAATAAACTTGCACCTAACAGGAGTGTGTAAGCAAATAAATTACAAAAAAAATCCTAAAAATATAAAGGTCCCCAGCAGAAATTTATTAGGACTTAACTTGATACCCGATAAAATTCTTAGAAACGTTATATATTTTCAGTAATTAGGTGTCCAAGAACCTGTATAACATTTTCCATTCTAATCGGTTCAGCAGTTCCAAAACTCAATATTTTTTGCATGTTGACATGTGGTTATCTATTCACGCCACTCCGGTGGTCCATAGGATGCACCCCTCGGTTTAAAGGGTGGGGTCAACCCTGGGCAAACCAAATGTCACCTTAAAACTTCACTGCTCAGCTCAACATTTTAGCCAAATTTCAGCAAAATCAGCCAAGGTTTTTGTTTATAACTGGATCGGCCATAACTCTCCATAAGCCTAGACATAAAATTTCATTGAAATATATTAAGGAATAACAAAGTTATCCAATTGAGAAAATGACAACAACATACAGACACCCACAGTGACTGATAGTCCCCAGCAGCTTTTTTTCCCCTACCAGGGACAAAAATGTAGAATCCGCAAAAAATCTGTAGACAAATGTTGGATGGATTGAAAGAAAAGCTGTGATGGAAGGTCTTAATCTGTAGAATTATAAAGTGAATGAAATACAATAGGACATTACAGTTAGTATACAGGCCTCCCCCGTTATAACGCGGGTGTTGAGTTCCAAGAAAGCCAACCACATTATAACCAAGCCGCGATCAACATAGCTATTTTGGAGCTACATAAAGCCATTTTGGAGCTAAATCTAGCCATTTTGGGGCTATATAAAGCTATTTTGGAGTTATATAGCACCAAAATAGCTTTATATAAAACTATTTTGGTGCTATATAAAACTACTTTGGAGTTAAATCTAGCTATTTTGGAGCTATACAAAGCTATTTTGGGTTCACCATCCACCCACTAATATAAACATTGATGAGTTAGTTGTCCGGGTTACGGATCTTTTACTCGTGCTGAACAGGAATGAGAAAAGCCTTTTCCTACCATGCTAAAAGAGGAACCCACAATAAACTTCTCATTTTCTTTTGGGTTTAAAAAAAAAGAAGAAAAAATGAAAATATGTTTATAAATTAGTTGATGCATATATACTTCTGTATATATTTTTTTGAACCTCTTCATGAAAGAGTAACAAGGTTATTTTCTATCTTTCTCTCTAATTGAAGAGAAAGAGTCTCATTACAGAAAAAACAGACTTGACTAACCAATCCTAACCTGACCGACAGCAGAGGCAGGAGTAACAGGAGAAGTCAAAATTCTTTCGAAACCAGGGTTACCAGATGTCTTTTGCCGCACAAGACCAAATTTGTATGGTCTTGGGACCACATTAAGTAGCTTCAGTACCAAAATAATCAAATAACTTAAAATCTATCATCAGACTAAGCTTATTTAATTAGATTAAAATACAATACGATCCCTGCCGCATGTTAATGAAATACTTTGATGAAAAAACTATCCCTGCCACACGTTAATGAAATACTTTGATGAAAAACGATCTCTGCCGCACGTTAATGAAATACTTTGACGAAAAAACTATCCTGCCTTAATACTATTAGTTCTCAAATGTTAAAGAAACGTGTGGCAGGGAGTTTGTTCATGTTTGAGAACTAGTAGTATCAAGAAGTGGCAGGGATAAAAAATACTGCCCTTACAGTCAGAATAAATGTGCTCAAGATTAATGAGAAAGAAATGCTGTCTGTTAGTAACAGAAGCTAATTTTAAATAGAAGAAAAGAAAAGGATTATTTTCTGACACACTTAGCATTAAGTATCCTTTTGATATTTGATTTTTTTGGTCTGAAGAGACAATTGAAAGTCAAATAGTGATCATGCTGAAACTCCATCATTCTAGAGTTAGTTACTCTTCACTACTACAGGATCCAGTAAGGACTGTTAAGTACTGAGAACCTGGTTTGAGGGAGAGGGTGTAGAGATATGATAAGAGAGAATGCATTATTAATGATAGACAAGAAGGGGAAAAAAAGACTGAGTTAGCAAGTTGATAGAAATCTTAAAGGAAATAAGAGAAGTTCATCTAATAATAGACTGTTGCCATATACCAGATAAGGCAAAAGAAGCCATGATGGCACAAATGAAGTAGTGTAAATTTAAGCAATGTGAATTAGCAGCAAAAAGAATAGTTTAAAAATTTTTTTGTAGTGGGAGGAAATCTATTCTATTATATAAAACAACTGTCTGTCGCTGTGTCACCCCCATAAACATTGGTGCAACTCAACCAAATTTGGCATGCATACTCAATGGACCTAGGGAACGTTTTAAAGTAAAAAAGTTTTGAGGAAAAAATGTTTTAAGGGTTTTAGAGGTCTGGGGTTCTATTTATAATAATGCTAAACCAAACCATTACTTTCCATTCAAGATCTATTATATAAAACAACTGGCTTTGTTTGTCACTGTGTTCCCACATAAACATTGGCGCAGCTCAACTTCAAATCTGGCAGGCATACTCAATGAACCTAGGGGAATGTTTTAAAGTAAAAAGTTTTGAGAAAGAAAAAAATGTTTTATGGGATTTAGAGGTGCAAGGTTCTATTTACAATGTAACTATAATGCTAAACTGAAACTTTACTTCTGTTCAATATACGTACATACATATACATACTAGCTGGAAATTGGTGGGTTTCAGCTAGTACTTTATGAATTTGTTGACTTAACAGTACAGAAAGACGAGAGATATTCATTGGTTAATCTTGTTTCTAAGTATTTTGCCTCTTCTTGAGACGAGGAAAGCTCAGCAAGAAGAAATGCCAATGGCGTGGATTTGTTTAGGGTGGATCCCAGCTATAAGAAATATTAAATCATAATTATAAGCTAGCCATTAATAGCAAGTAAATGTATCCATGCACAACATTTATTTACCCACACAACTGAACGTATAACAAGAGCTTCAAATTAAATACTGCTGTGGACAAATATTTGTTCCAAAATATTAAACAAATGTTTATAATGTAGATATTTATGAAACTTTGGGCAGGGTTATTTTTATAAATGGCTGCAACAAAAGGCTGTCCAAATTATAAATGGTCACTCCCTAACTTGAACAAGAAATGGTTGATGGTAATATAATTCGAAAAGTATGCACCTGTTAGAGGTTAATCACCGAAGACATATGGTATCTAGTCAGATGACTAAATAGATGGCAATGAAGAAAAGATAAACATAAAGTATCCATCCGTAGTAAATATTTGTATACTATTTACCATCATCTTCATTTTTCAGTTGCTCTTTATCGCAACTTTACCCAAGCCATCAATCTACAGCAGTGAGAAAACAGTGCGGATTGGAAATAAAAAAATAAGCTGTGAGATTCAAACTCACGTCCGTTAAGATGAAGGTAAATAGTAGTCAAAAATTAATAATGATTTGTAATACTTCATCTAATAAAAATAAATAATAAAATAATTGCAGTATCCACCCTCTTTTCAGGTATCCCAAGTTCAACAATACACGATGAACGTAGACTTAGAAAAAAGTCTTTTGTATCAACTACTAAATTTTGAGAGGTGACTGCTGGTACCAAATATAGGTTACTATAAATACAGAAAATGCTGAAATGAAGCATAATAGTACTTGCAAAGTGTTTCATTATGTTTTATTATAGACTAGCTGGGGTACCCGGCATTGCCTGGGGAAAAAACTCCAAATCTAACAGCACTAGAAAGCAAATGATATTTTATAGAGATTTCATAAAAATGCATGCGGTCAGCCAGCATACACTCCCAGGACAGACCCTCGTGCAGGTTTGCTTACATCCTCCTAAAACCTTAAAAATCTTTCTCAAAACTGAGAATTCATGGGCTCACTTTTGGTCATTAGTAGTTTGCACGTCAAAGCAGACTATCGGATTTAAATTGTGCCCAGGTCTTGTTGTGTTGGGATTAGGGTTAAAGGTAGGGTTACAGTTTTGCTCTAAGAAAAACAGGTTTTATTGTCAGATTAGGGTTAGATGCCAAACTGGCATAAACACTGAGGGAGAAATTCACATCCATGGTTACACATGATGAATGGAAAGTAAGGGTGCAGTTTAGCATTATAGCTACATTGTAAATTGAACCCTCTTATAAAACCTTTAAATGTTACCTTTCAAAACAGACGAATTTTCGGAAGGTTTGAAGGTCTACTAAATTGAAAGCTCATGAAATTGAAAGAAAAATTTTTTTAATTTTCTCCGTCAGGTTTTGAACTGTCTGTAGATTGTATTTACCTTATTTCTAAACACAGGTGTATTGTTGCTCTCAATTTCTTTAGCAATAAAATTAGTTTGTCTTTTCTCATGTGACCACAAACGCAAATCCCATGCCTTTATTTATCCTCTGTGATGCATACTTTTCAACTTATAAGTGTACAAACATATTTTACTACTTTAGATGTAAATAGAACTGTTGATAGATTTTTGAGCCAGGTATTCAGATATAATACTGTGAGGTTTTAGTTTAATTGTTTTCATAATACATTTATAACTAGAAAGCACTCTGAGAGGGCATACCTCTGTCAACGCCACTAGAAAATCTGAATGAAAGAACTTTTGGAGATATCGTGTGGACAGTCATGAGCATATAAGACAAACCAGATGTGACCAAAAACATACCTCTTTTCAACTTTGTTGACAGAGGTAAATAGAAGGAATTAATTAAGACAGGTCAGTAGAGATGGTAGGGTTGGCAGGACCGATTGCGCAAGTAAGAACATTACTTGCCTTACAGTAGAACGAAAAAACAATAACCATTTAAAAAAAATAACTAGTAAATACCTGTTGCTTTACTAACAGTAAACCTAGGGATGGAAATCTAAAGCATTGCAGTAGCTGAAGCGAACGCCCCTGCACTTAACTATATCTTCCGCTCACAGACACTCATTTTACTATCTCCCCTTTCTTCTTTTCTCAACGGATGAGTTCAGCCGTTCTCTTTTAGCGATTTTCAGGTTTCAGCCCCCAACTTTTTGTGTACCCCAAACCCGCTTCCTGCTCTCTTTGTGTGGCGATTCAATTCTCGGTACCTCTCCTCTACCCTCACCGCTTTCAACGTAAAATTTTCATTGTAAAAGTGTGACTGGCAGACAGACTGAAAGTGTGACAGATAGACGGACACATTGCTTATTATAGTAGTAGTAATAATAATAATAATAATAATAATAATAATAGTAGTAATGGTTCATTAAATACTTCTGCATAAGTTAAAAATATTTTTAAAAAGGACAGTTTAACATAAGTTTCTTTTTTTATCTATCTTTTCTTAGCTATTAAAAAAGCAACCAAGCGTAAAGTAAGTATGAGAAAAAAACCAATGTGACAAATAAATAGAACATAAATAATATTCATGGTAAACAACTGTGTTTACATCATCCCCTGTAAATGTGGTAAAATCTATATGGGAGAAACGGGCCGCCACCTCAAGGTCAAGCCATAATCAAGGGGGAGATAGAAAAATCGGCAATGGCTGACCACATCTGGAGAGAGAAAGGCAACCATTTTCCTCTCTGGGAGGAAATCCAGATTATTGATAGAGAACACTGTTGGAAGCAGAGAAAAATCAAAGAGGCAGCTCATATCAACATGTCGACTGAATGCATTAGTCAGACAAGTGCGGAGTTCAACCCGATGTGGCTTCCGCTGCTCAACAGACCCAAACCCGACAAGACAAGGACATAGAAACACCCAAATCCTATGTTATAAGTGTTACCCCCTTCAAAATGAAAAAAATTGTTTATCCCATCACACTCGAATTTTACATCTGAAGTAGACCGAAGAAAGGATCGGCCGAAACGTCATGTTAACACAAACAACAAGGGGCTCAATCTTCCGAAGAACTATTCTAATGTTAATGACCCTTCTCAAAACTGCAGAAAATATAAATGATATTTTTCAATGTAAAATATTCATTTTAAGTGTGACGGACGGACAAGTTGCTTATTATAATATAGATGGTTTCAATACATGTATAAATCAGAAGTTTAAAAAGAAGGACAATTTTTACATAAACTTTTTTTCTTTAAAAAAAAAAAAAAAAAAAAAAAAAATATCTTACTAGCTTTTTTTAGCTATTAAAAAAAGAAACCAAAAGTCGAATGTAAGCAAGGGAAAAAAACCCACCCTGTGACAAGTATATAGAGCATGAATGATATGTAGATCATGATAAGTAACTATTGGTTGCAGGGAGGGCAGAGAAGGGTGGCGGCTGGAAAAAGAAGCCTAGTTACAGAAACAGTCAAATAGATAAAACTTCTTGAATGTAGATAAGAAGTAATTTTTGATTGGCCAAGACACACAGCTTGCAGTGAGGATTTCAAGTGGAGACATTTACAAAAATAACTGTCTACACTGGAAAGCCTGAGTAGTCAGTGACAATCACTCATCAGTTCTCATGTCAAAGCAAGAGCTATTTCTCTCTTTTACCCACCTCATTTAGCTACCCTAATTAGGTAAGTAGTGTCCAGGCAGGTAATATCTCGGGTGCTTTTAGAATGCAGCTTGTTGCAACTTAAATACTACCTGCAACATCAAAGTAAAAGGGTATTTTCCACACTAACTGTTTGCCCAATTGGCAAATACGCTAAAGTTTGGGCGCCATATATCACATTACTACTTACTCTGCCCGTTTTCAATATGTGAAACAGAGGCGACAAGCACCCAAAGTGGTGTCACTCACTTCACCATGCGCTATTTTACCCATAGCTGGAGGGGGGAGATGGATTCATACTTTTCCCAAGGGCATTAGTGCAAAATGAACACTGTCTCAGCCAGAGTTTGAATCTGGCTCGCCCATTCTCTGTGCCGTTACCTCTTCGGCCACCCTGCACCTCCAAATACGCTAAAATTTAATCAAATAACTTGCTACAAGAAATAAATAAAGCTGAAATTAACAGATTATGTGCATGTAAAAAGTAAAGTAAAGCGTCCGTCTCTTAAGAGACAACTCCCAATGGAGTACGGTGCCCGGGGACGAAGACCCGGTTTCTGTTGCATGTGTCAGCTTAGTGATCCTTGCAAGTTTCAAGTCTGGTCAAGACCAGGAGTTTATTCATACAAGTTTTTATGACCATCCCCTTGGCAGGATGCAAGTCCACTGAAGGGATACCTCCACCCTGATCACACAGCTTAGAGTGTACTCAATTAGCTGCTGAGTGCACAGGGAAATTTGTCCTAATGAAGAGTTTTCCACACTCTTCACTCATACTGGGAATAGAACCCAGGACCTTCTGTGTGAGGCAGATGTGCTAACCATTACACCATCCAAGCGGACTATGTGCATGTGCAGACTAGCAAACCTGATCCCTCCTGTTATCAGAGAGTTGATGAAAATGCTTTGCTTTTTTAAAATCATAAATGTTCTGAATAACGTAACCAAGACCAAGCAAATACCTAAAATACTCCTACAATCAAGTGATATGAAAATACCATATATGCCGGATTATAAGACAAATGGTTTACAAGGGTATTTGAGAGGACAACTGCTGACTGCATCTCATTCAAGCTCCATAACTATTCATATTGAGATTCAAATGGTTCTTTGGACTATTGAACTCCTTGTTGTTTGTGTTCTTCAAGTGTAAAATCCGAGTGTGATGGGGGTAAACAGGAGTTTTTAGTTTATTTTAAAATTTTTTGTCTTGTCGGGTTTGGGTCTGTTGAGCAACGGAAGCCACATCGGGTTGAACTTCGCACTTGTCTGACTAATGCATTTAGTCGGCATGTTGATATGAGCTGACAAGACAAAGACAGAGAAACACCTGGGTCCTGTGTTATAAGGGTTACCCCCGTTAAAAATAAAAACTTCTGTTTACCCCATCACACTCGGATTTTCCACCTGAAGAATGCTGAAGTATGGATCAGCCGAAACGTCTTGTTAACAACACAAACAACAAGGAGTTCATCGTCTGAAGAACCATTTGAATGTTAATGACCCTTCTCAAAACTATAGAAAAAAAATGTTCATATTGAGCTTTGGTAGAAAGCCTCCTAGTTATATTACCAGTGCATTGGATACATTGTAATATTTGCATAGGTTTAAAAAAAAAGAAAATTTAAATGTTTGTCATATCATCAGCATATATGGTAGTAGAAAATCATGTGTACAGTTGCGTTTATCAACTTTTTCCCAGTTACCCATATGTAAAGAACACATTAACTTTTGAATACACAGAGTGGAAGCATACTGTAGTTTCACAAAGTGACAAAAGTTTGTCTATTTGGACTTACTAATACAGTAACTTTATTTTCAGTCAGTAGAACAAGGTTTTCATTGCATGCCTAAGGTAGGCTAGATAGATTTCAAATTAACAGTAGTATAAATATCTTATCACCATAATATGCAATTTGTCTGACTTGTTTATTCGATGCACTATTCCTGAAAACATTTGAGAAATGCTCTATTTATTTTGAAAAAAAGGACAGTTTGTATAATTCACTCTGTTTAGGTGATTTATTAAAACAAAATTTAGCATAAAACCATAAAACCCATCATTTTAAAAGTCAATTCTCAAAGTTTAGTGCACTTCTGGTAATAAACCTCATTTGTTTCCTTACTCTTAACCCATTAACTACAGATGACTGAACTTTCAGTCATTGCAGTTCTATGGCTCAACTGCAAATGACCATCAATCACAATAAGGACAACCTTTTCTTTTTGTTTCTATGTTTCTCTGTCCGTAACTTCAAGTGCAAGGGTCCATTGTTTACAGAGAAAACAAA
>VCCN01001489.1:3297575-3312232 GCA_006491835.1 Architeuthis dux | reverse complement strand
CAAATAATTATAATATAAATTCTATAAATAGGAAGTGACTCGGCCACGGAAGGAGTGCTAGTATATCTTAAAGCTTTCTTCTCATACAATCAACTTGTATATACACAAGCCTCAAGGATTATCTATATATTGACAAGTTTGACTTTCTCTGTCCGTAACATTAGACTTTCCAAGTTAAAGTAATTATTTTGCTGATAAAAATATCTCTGATCCATTGTTTGAAACAATGGAGTCTTTCACTTGAGTCCAGTTAATTTTTAATAGAACCTCAGATGAAATTGACTAGTAAACATTTCCCTGGGAGATATTTTTACCAAATGCATTACGGGTGTGTGGGGGGGGAGGTGTGTATGTGTATGTATGTATGGTTTATTTTCTAAATCATCTCATAGCAATTCAAATAAGGTATAAAACAGGATACCGTGAACAAATTTACCTAAAGGTCAAGATGCCCACTTCTCAGCTCAACTGGATAAAATAAACAATGCCTTTACCAGCTGAACCAGGAAAACAGTAATAAGTCAAGAATGCAGAACACTTGCCGCCAGGTAAGTGACTTGACTAGCCAGGCTCTAATATTGTGACCATCACATTCACTCACTCAGGTGTTTTGACATGCAACCTAAGCTGGGGCCTAAGATATAATTATGACTGCTTGACGACAATTCCTTTCCTCCTATCATGTGAATAGGATGGCAGGTCATTCAATTGCTCAACACATGAATACATTTCTTTAAGCAGAGAGAAAAGATGCTTGTCGTCAGGTCATCACTTTCCTACCGTCCCGGCTGCTTGTTTCAGTGGACATGACATTTGAACCAAACTGTAGTTTATTCCGTGGTTTTCAGTACAGCAAATGAATAATAGCAGGGACACAAATGAACTAGATTTAAAAATACTCCAGGTATTTTAATAAAACATCTGCCAAGCCAATTTAAGACATCCTTGTGTTTAATAATTGGTCTTATTTGCATTTAAATATAAATATCGACAGATGCAAGTAATTTTGAATTTGGGCTGTTGAGTATGCCATTATGGTTTAAGAAGTAACATGTAAGGATCGTGTAATGTCAGTAAGGGTCAGTAAAACGTTTCTTCCCGATCACTTTTTTAAAGATTAAAAAAAAAAAAAAAAAAAAAAAAAAAAATTCTCAAAGCAGATTACCTCATTGAAGTATCGTGGGTTCAATTTCATCCCACTTTTGAAGTGTTGGTATCTGCGTGGTGGGTCATTTTTAATACCACCTCTTTAACTTAATGTATCTAGGAGCACAGTTTTATATTCTAACCCACCATTTTGTGTAGTACCAACGCTGATCAGCAGATAGTGAAGTAGTTTAAAGTGGATTGATCGATATCAACCCTTCATGGGTCATTTAATGCTGAAATCAGTTTTCTGGCGACTTTGGTGAAAGGTTATTTTTTTTTTTTAACTAGAGTCTTGCGACTTTAGTGAAAAAAGAGGCCCTGTTTGGAGGAGGGGGGGGTCTTACCCCCTCTGCAGGGTATGCAGTCGGCATATTCTAAGCCCCAGCCGACAGGACCAGTTCAAAGTGGAAGAAAATGACATATGCCTCAAAGAGTTAATAACTAAACAGTATCAAATATGAAAGACTTGCTTGTTCAGATATCTCTTGTACCGTTTAAAATTTATAAGTTAAAAAATTGTGAACTAAACCATGAAAGTACTCATTTCTATCATAGATGAGAAGTTCTCAAGTTTATTTTTTATCCCTGCTGCAATTCCAAATCGACTTGACAGATTCTGGTCTAAGTACAAGACTAACTGTTGTAGCAAAATTGAAAATGTTTTATCTTCATCAAATGTGTAGAACGCAGAAATCTTGCACATTTTGATTCAAAGAAAGTCTTGTCTAATTTGAGACAAGCTATTAAAAGTAAATTGGCAACACAGATAAGTGTAAGCATGTGTGTAAATTACAGGCTTGTTTTTTTTTCTTCTTTTTTTAAAGCACACATTTTAACAAAAGACTGTGTCTTCTACATCCAGCAATGTTGGTGATGTGTCAAACAGATGACATCTAATGCTTCTTAGTTGTACAATTATACACTTGAAAATTACTTAATATAATTTTAGACTAGTTGGCCTTGTGGTGCCATATATATTTTACTTTAAAACCTTCCCCTAGGTCTACTGAGTGTACATGCCAAATTTGGTTGGGCGAATCAGACTTTTAGTATTATATAGAAATCAGATTATTATTATTGGGATGAGAGCGAACACAGACCCCACAAATTTATTTTGCGAATGGGGAAACCATATGTGAATTTTGCATGCATCTACAGCCTATTCTGGAACCATTTTAGGAATTGGGTAGAGTCAAAAGTTCAAAAAAGAAAATTGACCATTGTAAATTAATATAATAGATTTAAACCCTAACAGAATTTTCAGGAGAAAAATTGCAAATTGACAGCCTGAAGCTTAATAAAATCTGAAAATACAACTGACAAAATTCTATGGAGAAAAAAAAAAAGCATTGTTTATTCAATTATGAAAGATACTATCTTTAGTTACATAGGGTTTATGGTAGATGTGCTTGCTAGAAGTATCATTGCTTTTATATATAACACACAACATGCCTTCAAGTAGGGAAATATCTTAGTGATATTAGTAAGTGGCACGAAGCAAGTTATTGCTATAAAATAATGTTAGAATTCAGATTTGGATACCCCATAGGGGCCCATCAAAATAGTTATTTTTATTTTAGTGATTTTTTTTACACACAATATAGAAGATTTTCTTCCAGAGTGTACATTTTTAATGAAAATGTGAATTACATAGAGTATAATTTTATTGAATGAACCACTTCCTCCAAAGTCAAGAAGACTGTCATGATAAATACACTATGAATTCAAATTGAATGGGACAGGTTCGTTTGGTTGCAAGTTCAAACCCCAATACATTATTGGTATTTATAGACATATTCTAAGCATCAAACGTAAATGGAACATTATTATGAATATTGTTGTTGCATAAAGCACTCAGATGGGCTCGAGTTGAAGGAATGCGATGGAAAAGAAAGTCCAGATTTTATTGCAGTGGTTCTCAACCTTTTTTTGCCTGTGCACCTTTTTCACCATATTTCAGAATGTCATTTCCCACTTCCAAGATTGCCTCACTCAAAAGGTGCATTCAAGGATTCTAGTTTGTAAAGATCAATATTCCAACAGTTTGAATTTGCCAATCTGTGGTCACACAGATTGGCAAATTCAAACTGTTGGAATATTGATCTTTACAAACTAGAATCCTTGAATGCACCTTTTGAGTGAGGCAATCTTGGAAGTGGGAAATGACATTCTGAAATATGGTGAAAAAGGTGCACATTTGCCAATCTGTGGTCACTGTTGGAATATTGATCTTTACTAACTAGAATCCTTGAATGCACCTTTGAATGTTCCCACTCCTGAAACCCTAAAATAACTTGTGGAGGGGGATTCCTACCTGGCTGAGTATCTGTTTAATTGAGAGTAACTTTTTACCCTTTTCTAACAAGTCATTCCAATTGCCTCTTCTCTATACATTTCTTGAGTAGCCCCCACCTTCCATCCATCTGTAGATTCATCAATTTTGATGAGTAGGCAATGCTGCTTTCGCTTTCTCTATCTCAATTTTGAAGGCTTCCTTGTGTCTCGATAGACAATGGAACGAAACTGAAGTGACCTCTCCAGGGCACAAGCCTGGGCGAAACGTATGGAGATCCAAGGGATGCCCAGTCAACAGCCCCAGGCCCTTGCTGATGTAGTCTAACGGAAAGTGGAGTATGATACGCTAGGCATCATTTTGGCTACAGGAGCTGCCGGAAGGACGTTCAAATTGGTATCCATCGCCTTAAGGAGGCCCCACTCCCTGGTTTTGAATCAAAGTTGTCCTCCTAGACTGGTTGCCCAAAGGCAACCAGTCTATCTCAATAACAAGAAAACAATCTTTAAGAATGACAGATTCTCTCCATTAATCTTTGGCAGATGCTCATGACTGCCATGCCTATCATTTTCTGAAGCTATATACTAGCCATTCTCAATGGAGACCATATGGCCCCCTTAAGGGCACAGGCACATTTGAAGGGGGTCACAGACTGAAATAATAATAAATAAATTTTTGTCTATCTGTTCATATTGTATCCGTACTTCATAAGGGGGCTGTGGCCCCAAAAAGGTTGAGAATGGCTGCTCTATATCTACCATAAGCGTCAATCTGCTTTATCTCTAATCAAGAAGTTGAAACTAATGTTTGTGTTAGATTCATGTGTTGGCAGTCTCTAATGATAGTAGCCAATCAGTAAAACGCCCAACAAACATGTTCCGTGACCCACTCAATTGAGCCCTTTATTCTTTAAGATTCAATGTGAAGAATATGATAATTTATGTGAGAATTCCATTTCCAGAGTAGCTGCTATGTCAACTCATGCAACAAAATTAAATATGAAAATGACATTCAAGCCTCAGCCTCATACCAATGTATTTCCTTTTGTCTATTCAATGCAAGCTTATTCTTCACTATTTGCTTATTTTAGCTTCATCTAGAGACTGGAATATGTTATATTTTCTGAAGAATAGATAAGATGAATAATTGATATAATGCAAAGGATTGTCCTGTACTTGTGTCATCTCTAAAAGCCTGAAGACAATACAGAGTAATATATTCCAACCTGCATCCATATGGATTGTATGCAAATGCCCAAGTAAATAATTCCAAAATAATATCTTTATAACTGTTCTTATATAAAGCTTCATGTTAAAGACACAGAACCCATCAGAAATACAATAATGGGGAGAAAAGGTTAAAAGAATTCCAGACACTAAATGCTATCCAATTGAAATATAACTGAGGCGAGATAACTATGGGGTGGGTATGGACAATATTCAAGGGCGGCAATAGATGAAAGACGGCAAACATCTATCATATAAAGAGATAAAGAGTGATTTGAACAAATAAACAAAGGCATTCCTTAATGTTTGTTTTTATTAAATAATACCACCAAAATAACTACAACATATTACAAAGTATATCACATTTCAGTATTTAAAAACAAAATATTTACACATTTACATCAATAAATTTAATAAATTAATAAAAAAATGTTTTGTTCATTGACTACTGAAATGTTTTTGTCTAATTCATTTTATTTTTAAAGTTCGTCTGTCAGCATAAGTCAAATATATTTCTCAGTAGGGGGTGGGGTGGGAGTTGTGTCACCTGTCACCAAATGGGTTTACAGGTTCAAAGGGAAATTCTGTATTTTATTTGTGGTTTTCGGGATGAGTGGGTAATAATCAAGGTAAAAAAATGTTGGGGTCTGCCAACCGCCCGTCTGCGAACCCTGCTATAACGAGCTGTGTTATATCAGGGCACGCCTGTAGGGCTAAAGAATGGATATTTATCTCATTCCGCTGGAAGCCACTTTGCTAGTAAAAGATTTTCATTTCACTTCTACCCACTGAGGAGGAAAAAACAAAATGATAAATTTAACTTATAATTACAGAAAATCATCCTCACATAATAATATAGCAATGTGCATTTATCATCCATCACACTTACGTCACCAGTGACGTAACTTAGTAGAAATAGAATGTTATGTTAAACTTGATAAATTGTATCTTTATTTAATTTTACCTTTAGATTAGTTTAATATTCAGGAAATATTGAACATAAACAAGAAAATACTGCACAAAATGCAATTGCAAGATTACTTAATTATTGCCGTCAAAAAATGACAGCAAGGGGTAAACTAGTATATATATATATATACACTGATATATATCTATATACTATAGATAGTGACTGTTCATCTGGAGATCGAAGTCTCGTGAAACCAACTGTACAGGTTGTAATGAACCAATAAATATTCATCCACAATATTCGCTCTACTAACGTATTGACCCTCCTCCGGCCATGTCTGTCACACTTATAGTATCAGCCATCAGCCCCACTCCCTTTCTACCTTCTTATTAAACTATCTAACTTTCTTTTCTCCCCTCCTACCCTCTTATTAACTACCTAACTTTCACCCTTCCTACTGTGTCATACATAGTCCCAGCTGAGCCTGTTGTACATTTATGATAACTATAAGTGAAGTGATGGGCAGTGTTGCTAACTTAAAAATATTTTTATGCTGTTTGACTGCCAAAAAGCTAAAAAAAAAAATGGTCAGAAATAGCCCCAAAATGGCTAAAACAGAAAAATGTTTAATTGTAAACTCGCTAATTTAGCACTTTTTTGCAGTGCCAAAACAAGAAACACTGAATCTAGCGCTAAACGCGCAACACTGGCGATGGGTCATAGACTAGCTGCTTTTAAAATCAACAATTTTAGAAGACATAGATGACATTGTGAGCTATGTGTTAGTGAGTGGTCCATCAGAAACAGTGCAGAGTGTACTGAAGAAACTATTCTACACATTTAGTGTTGGCAGAAAGTCACGTGAATAAAGATATGTATAAGTCAGGCTGCAAATATGAGGAAAGCAGTGAACGAAAGGAGACTTGTAACCAGAATTCTTGAGTCTTTCTGTCAACCATCACCTCCACTCATAGCCCTTCTCGTAGCCATGAGAGGCTGAAGGAATAAGATAAAAGCATTACACAAAGAAGGATTCTCTCCCTCTCACACAGAACAGAAGCAGAAGTTAAAAGCATGCACTGTAGAAAACAGTAATGCACTAGTTTGATGCAAGTACACATACTGTGTGTGTGTATTAACTTTATCTCAGGAACTAATTATGTTATGTCAGCAAAAGAAATATTTTAATCATCTTACAATTTCTTATAAGCAAGAAAGTCAGATAGATGTAGATCAGTGGTTCTGAACCTTCTTTGTGTAATTTACCCTTTCGACAAGTTCACTCCTTCAGATTTACCCCTTTCATAAAATCTGAACCTTCTTTGTGTAATTTACCCTTTCGACAAGTTCACTCATTCAGATTTACCCCTTTCATAAAATCTGAACCATCTTCATATAATTTACCCTTTCGAAAAGTTCACTCATCCAGATTTACCCCTTCCATTAAATCGTTCAAGAGTTAACATGGTTAAACAAACAGAAAATCCTTATTAATAATTTTTTTTATTAATTAATATAAAATCAGAAAGCACTCAGTATGATGGCTATTAAACAAACAAACAATCAATGAATGAACAACAACAAATTTACACCTTACAACCAGTAAAATTTATCCCCGGTTAAGAAGTACTGATGTAGAGGTTCCTCTTTTGTTGACCTCTAAAGACAAGAATGAACATCACTACTATATGAAGACTACAAATATACATTTGATCTCAAAAATCCATTTTTAGTAACTGTTGACCTTGCTCCAAGTTTGTAGCTCAAGAGAAAAGGTTTATAATTGCCATGTGGAAAAAAACAAAAACTATTTTTCCAACATCATCTCTTGTCCAGTTTTTTCAATAATGATTTTAGATAACGATATATAAAAATCAAGCAAATTTAATTTGAACCCAAAGAAAATACAGAACAAGTATAAATTGATCAACAAATTGTAAAGAAAAAGTACCCCCCCCCATCTTTTCAGCACATCAACAATTGGAATGAGAGAGCACATACCTCTGCCATACACTAACTAAAACCTGAATGAAAATAAATTTATATAGCTACAATGCAGGGGAGGTAACTGTATAATGTTCGATTTTCCATATTTCGGACTATTGTCTTAACACATAAAAAAAAAGAAGAAAATCTCTCAATCAAAAGAAAAAAAAAAGAAATTCTCTGGAGCCGCCCAAAATGTAATTAATTCTTTCTTAGCCCATTGCAACTCATTGAGAACTTTTGAAGATATTGTGTGGATGAACAGACAGACATGAGTGAATACAAATACAAGTATGTGTCGCTTAACATCCAGGTTACGTTCCGGCCAGTTGAACATTAGGCGAACATTGTATAATACTGTACAAACCTATGGACCATAGCTACACTAATTGTACTGACTAAATAGCCAAAATTAGGCTCTATATTGCAGATAGTCCCACATAATGTGCACATTTTTAAATAGATATATTTAAAAAATATATATATATATAGTGTGCATCATTACACTAGCTACAAAGCTTATGCTAGCCAAGGCCTGCTTACGTAACAACATCAGCTGTCTACAAATGCCAATCTGCATTCTACATTTTTTCAGAAAATACTGTAGCAAGTATACTTTTAATAAAGAAATATTGTACAAGTACGGTCTGTATTACAGTACAGTTACATATGTACAGCAATAGATATGCATTGGTAAGTGTAGTTAAAGTCAAAGTTAATTTTATGTTAGAAAAAAGTGTTATGTAAATCTTTACCCCCAAAATGATAAGCCCAGAATTGATAAAGGAATTCATGAGGAGAAAAACATGCGAGAAAGGCACAGTAGCATGTTTATTGATACAGTATTCTTACAAAAATATTAATTGATTAAAGTAACTGTACAGTAGAAAATAGCAACAGGCACCTAATAACTAAAAATACCATAAAATAATGTAAGAAAAATTGTATAGAATGTCATCAAAATAGAAACATACAGCTTTTGCCTAACGTAGGCTACATTTTCGTGGCATAACGATGCACTTATGGTGGCACAAAATTAATGTTATGTAATTTGTGCTGTAAACTGTTATGCAAAATATAATTTCTTTTCATTACTTTATTTTTTAAAACATTTTTAGATTTTAAAACTTTTTTGGTTAACACTTTCGTAAACAAATTACACCCACTCCTACACATGATCAGGATCATTGACATCTACAAGAATTCACACATTTTCCCCCACCGGAAGACTTCAGGCCTAATAACCGACATTGAGTCACCATCGGCAAGAATGATAACATCGCATTCTCCAATGCCTGAAGGGCCTGGCCGAGTCTCTCCCAGTGGAGGGGTTTTCTTTTAAGAAATATGTTCAACATTTGCTCTTTTTTTTTATTATTTTATTATTTTATATTATTATCATTATCATTATCATTATCATTATTATTATATGAAGTAATTGTAACACATTATTTTAATTAAATTTAACTAGTTTTTACCTTCATCTTAATATAAAAACAACTGAAAATTAAGTTGTTTGCTTTTTTTCTTTTCTTTGTAAATTTGCTTACACGCAGCAAAAACAGTATGGGCATCTCTTTCTAGCAAAAACTAAGAAAAACTTAATTAGAATTTTAAAAAATATGTTATGTTTAAAAAAAGGTTATCAAAGATTTCAAAAGTTGCGCGCGCAGCCACCCCTATGCTGCAGTGTATGACACAAAACTATGGTAGACGTTTTATTAGTAAGAAAGAAGAATTTACATTAAAATGACATTAAAAATACAGTAGAGTAAATACATAAGACAGTAACATACATGTTTAATATTGCTATTGAGTATTATGTACAGTATACACTGTATATATGCACAATCGCTTATATTTTTTATTCTATCAGCCATAATAATTTTAACAAATCTTATTTCAACCACCAAAGAGTTCCACTGTAAATTAGGAGTGGTATAAAGCAGTTTATGAATTTAAGAGTTAAGTAAAATTTTCCATAGAAAGCTGGCACTGCATCTACAGATTATAGAAAAGGCCACTATGTCTGTTTACATCTGTAATGTCCCGTTTGCCGATCAAAGTTTTTCAACTCTATTAAAACCTTATAGGACCTCAGACTTATATGCGATCAGACGTTAAATAACTGATACTTGTATATACCCCTCTCAACTTCGTTGGCAGAGATAAATGAGAAACTGGCACTCAAGATCTTTTTTTATTCAGGAGATGGCAACAAGCCGATTGATAGGCGTGTAATTTCTATCTTAGTTTCTACAATGTTCAAGAATCCTTTATCTTGCTCTATAACTCTCCCAGTTATGAATTTTTTATTAATTTTTATTGGATGAAGTATTATAAATCATTATTAATTTGTATGGCTACTTTTTACAGTCATAATTTTTTTAGTTGCTTTTTAACTGCAATTTTTAACTCGGGCCAGTTTCCCTTCGGCAGTGAGTAAACAATGTTGATCGGAAATAAATCACCCGGGTATATTTTCTTCAGTTACTTACCTGCCTAAAATCTCTAACAATTCACCGACTCCATTGAACTGTTCTGTTTCATAGATGAACCTGGAAATTGAGAGAAAGAAAAAATTATAAAATACAAAAAAATACTTGAAAAGCTAAATTTTTAAACTGATTAAAATTTTAAAAATATACAAAACATAAGTAGGTAATTATTTTGCTGTTACTTTTTTCCAAAAGAACTGAAAAATAGTGATCAACCAAAGTAATGAGAGAGAGAGAGAAAGCAGCTAGACTAAGGGTTTACAATATCTAATGAGTCTTAAGGATAATGACATGTAGCTAGTTATAGATTACTAGCATAGTACCCATCAAAAAGGATGTGATTATTTATGTTATGTATGGACAAATTACGGATTGGTGCAACACACTCTTTTGACCCCCATTTCCTTTTGTGCAGTACTATGTACTAAATGTGAAAACACAAAAAAAAAAAATTAAAAAAAAGCAGTGGCAGGGAAGTGAGTAATCAGCGGGAGCCGTTTGAACTATGCCTGCTGTTTGCTTGGTCGTTTGCTAACTTGTAATTTGATTTCACCCAATATTCAAGCAGCGTAATAGCCTAACACATATCGTACTTGCCTACTTACTTACAGGTCAGGGGTTTAAATCACTATAGGGTTTCATTAATTTTATATATCTGTTCAGAAACCAACCGACAAACAAACAGCAACAATGGCTCTTATATAATGAGATTATCAGTAACAAATAACCAGAACAGAACCACAGTGAGGTTGACTGGGGGAAATAAGGGATGAATGACCAAAGATGACATTAAACATGATCCGAGATTATTAACAACTGGAGTTAACAAATCAAAAAGTGGAATTAGTGTACTGAATTGCTCCCTCAACATTTCAATGTGATAATGAATCCTAAATAATATCTCTTCTGAACTGCCTGCAACTATTCGGGTCTTCAAAATTATTTGGAGCTCAATAAATACATGAAGGATATATGAGGGAAAGTGTCTTAGCAAGTTGAATACTCAAAAAGAAACTACAATTAAAATTGACATTTAAACAACAAGATTGAATTCAAGTACTTCGAGATCTTTGATAGGAATTTCACTTTCTCTGGGGCTGACTTTATTTCTGTAATCTGTACATGCCGTGCCAGCTTTCTACGGAAAAGAGAATTTTGTTAATTTTATTTTGCATTTTACTTAACTCTTAAATTCATAAACTGACAGTGAAGCACTTCAGTCATGGAAATAAAGTTTGTTAAAATTATTATGACAGACAGAATAAAAATAAAATTAAAAAATTCACCTAAAGTTGGAAGGGGGGTAACTTTGATCAGTAGTTATTCCTTGATATTAACATTTAAAATTTCTTATATGAATTTAAAAGTTAAGCTTCTGCCTGAGAAGAATGATAAATTAAAAACTATACTGCCTGAGAAGCTGATCTTAACCCTTTCCTCCCTAGCAGCCATGTTTGATTACTTCCCTGATATACCTATTTGCACTGAAACTAATCTAACAGCCTATTGCTGAACACAAATACAATGGGCAGTAAATAAATTGCTATATCTCTTAATATTAAATGTATGCTTACTAAATTTTCAGTGATTATTCCCAGTGTATCACTTCCAAGTTCAGCGAAATAAAACCTTGAAAAAAGGTATTATTATCGATTGATTGGAATTGTTATGAATTAAATTTAAGTGGTTTTCTTTTGTTTTTTTTAGTAAATTGTTTTTTATCATTTAAAAACAAGTTTTTGTTCATTTTCAATAATAAATTATTATCTATAAACTGCTTAGCAGTATCAGGCAAGCAATCAGTCCATGGTACATGTTTTTTAGTTCTTCTTTTATAGCATTTTTTCCATCACGCCTAGAGGCATTATCAGGGAGGAAAGAATTAAGGCAAACTAAGGCAGCAGGAATTTTCAGAAATCTCATGGTGCCAATGAAGTTATTCATGGCAATAAATGCAGAAAAACAAAAACAAGAAAAGTCCTGGCCAAGAAGAGACGCTTTGTCACTCTAAACAAAAGAGACATCAGGAAAAAGAGACCAAGAGGCCTGATTATCAATATCCTCAATATAGCAAAGTGAGAGACAAAGAAATTACAACAAACAAACAACGATGAAAAAAAAAAGAATACTAACGATAAGTCATATTAAGAAAGAAAAACAACAGGAGGGGGAATTGAGTCCTAAAACAAAAGAGGCAGACTTGGTGCTTGGAGATTTTGTTCTAAGCCTCCAAAGAGTGCTAAATATATTCTTGCAAACATATAATAAATACACAACACAGTTCTATTCACGCAAAAAGAAATGAGCATAAAACAGGTTTTAGATAAACGTTCCTGTTGGGAATTAGAAATTCTAATGAAAAATTAAAGCAGATGATTATGGAATTGTCTGTTGCGATTTGCTGAGCTGTTTTAATCTTCCTTGGCTCAAGATTTTATAACCCAGAATTAACGACTGGCCAATGCAATCATGACTGAATTAATATTGGATAGTCATAAATGTAAGCCTTTAGTGACAAAGTTGTCCAAAAATTAATTCTAAAAAAATCCCCCCATAAACTACCAATTAGAATATAAAATCAATTATCAAATAACTTTCCATTATTTTAAGCTCATTCATTTGGGTTATCAATCATTTACTTATAAAATGAACAGTGATTTTTTTCCTGCTTGTTTCTGACTGTAACAATGGACTCTTCCACTTAAAGTTAACAATTTTGCTTATAAAAATATCTCCTACCCACCATTTGAATCAATGGATGCTTCCGTTTCTTTAAAAAAAAAAGTCAGATATTCAAGTATATCTGTGAATTTGTTCACAGGGTTTAACTAGTATTGAAAATATTATTTTGAACAAGCATGGGAAAAAATAAAATATATACAATCATCACTGATTTACCTTTCAACATCTATATGTATGTAATATCATTTCTCTTTTTTCATAAGATATTGTTTTCTAATGACAACTTTTTAATGCTGCACCTTAGAAGTTCTCGTTATAGAGGTGCTGCAGTCAGTTATGATTAACAATATACTAGTCTTTACATATAATATGACTACCATAGAGAAAAGTGGCAGACTGATTAGTTGGTTGTGAGACAACCCAAATGTTAACAGTTGTTTTCTTGTCTACCCCAGACAAAAAAAATTAGTAAAATTATCAAAAGCAACTACATCTTTCAGTTTTTATGAAACTGTTAGAAATTAATACATATTCCTTTTAAGTGAACTGTTGATTTATTAATAAACAATATTGAATCACTGTAGCCATGATCACCGACCCGACTAAACAACAAGAAAACATGTTGGCTAGGTGTTCTTCCCTTTTCACTCGTCTGTCCATTTCAGTGCTTTTGGTCACATTTTTTAGCATAGAGCCTTGAAGATTTACCACCTTCTAAAAACTTCTTTTTTTAAAAAATTCGTCCTTTTTAACTTATGTTTTAGGGGTTGCTCGATTTACAATAATAATACATTGTGAAATGGACACATATTTCACCACTGCCGTGATGTATAACATTATGACATTTAGGCGTTTGTGGAAAAGCTTGGGAAGTGAGAGTAAGTATATGGTTTTTTTTTTCTTAACGCTAGTTGTTTGCATGTTGGCGCCTTTGATATAGCCAAGCCGATGTAACCTTGTATTACCGTCCCAAGAGTCAGGGTGGGGTAGATAGGTTAGTAAAGTTTAGAGCCACAGAGAGATAAGCCTAGACAGTGGGGGTATTGTGACAAAAATGTAGCAACTCGGCTACGATGATTCATTTTTAGGCAGAGGTGGCAAACTATCATCATACAAGTTACAGCAAGAAGAAAATAAATTCTTATTCCTTCAGGTACAAGCAATCATATTGAACTTAAGTATACTCTATTCTGATCAATAAATGTAATTCTTTGATCTTGTTCATTTCTCAAGACATCTATAAACCCCAAAGCTAAAAACCAAATGGATTCTAAACGAGCCCTATCATCCCCACCTAATTAAGCATTCAAAAAGAGAAATACCTAAGCACTAAATAGGGTTTTGTTTGAATTTCTATGGGAGACATGGCCTAGTGGATAAAAGTGTTGGTTAAGCTTATCTAGTAACCTGCCAAGTGGTCATGAGTTCAATCCCTGGGTCAGGTAATGCAAAATGTCATATACTCTGGTTCAGTGGAAGAAGCAGAAGTGACATTGCAGGAAAAATTAACTGATACGAGATATCCTCTGCCATGGACAGCGAAATGAGAACAATCTAACCCCATGGATTTAATAAAAGGTTCAGTTTGAAATTCCCAGAAGATTACCAATGACAACAGACACCCGAAGAAGGCCAGAGGATATAATGTTCGAAACCAAGATGGGGACACTACAGAGCTCCAGACTAAGTTTTTTCACTACCGTCACGAAAAACAATTTTAACTGCCCTGAAGGAAATGTAAACCGTCCCTAAATCAAAATGTTGTTTTTTTACTTTGTTATCATCTATAGTTGTTAGTAGAATAATAAAAACACCATTAAAATGTTGAGGAAATAAATAATGGTCAAACTCCAGTCCAAACCTGAAGTTGACATTGTTTTTCTACCATAACAAAGAACAATCCACACCAAATT
>VCCN01001489.1:3257818-3274783 GCA_006491835.1 Architeuthis dux | reverse complement strand
AGGTTATTTGACAATTTATCATCCATAATTATACAGGTGTTCTCCGTTATAATGCGGGTGTTGGGGTCCAAGGAAACCAACCGAGTTATAAATGAGCCATGATAACTTCAGGGTGGGTATGGGTTATATTCAAGGGCGGGCGATAGATGAAAGGCATTGTTTATCATAAAAACTAAGTGAAATTTAAACATAATCAAAGGCATTCTTTAATGTTTGTTTTTTTATTAAATAATACCAAAATAACTACATTATATTATAAAGTATACCAAATTTCAGTATTTAAAAACAAAATATTAGCAGTTACATCAATGCTTTGGTTTTCTTAGGGAACTAAAAATGTCGAAATAAATTTAACCAATTCAATCAAATTGATAGTTGACTGCAAAAACTTTCAAACCGTAACCTGCTGCACTTTTAGATACTCTATATCTAAGCTCCTGAGGGGAAAGGGGAAAAAATTAACTTAGAAATAAGTTTTGTTCATTGACTACTGAAATCTTTTTGTCTAATAAGTCAAATATATTTCTTAGTGGGGTGGGAGTTGCATCACCTCTGTCATCAAATGGGCTTATGGCGTGGTAAAATAGTGTTCAGCCCAAGGTATCCTTTTTTTTTTATTTGTTTTTTTCTGGACAAGTAGGCGATGACACAGGGAAAAATGTTTGGGCCCACTAATCACTTGATCAAAAACATCTTTTGAAAATAAAAATACTTAATAAATAGGGAACTTACCTGAAGTACGAATTTTTGATCAATGTATCTTTTAGCTGATGTTGGTTGGAAGTCAGGAGATTCTAAAAACCTTAAGAAAAATTCATAGACAATCTGAAAAAAGAAAGAAAAGAAAAAGCATTAAGAATAATGAACATTTTGAAATGCTGTTATTTAATTAGAAAACAATACAATTAACTGCTTTCTTTAAAAAAAAAGGCATCACATACAAGGTTATATTTCTATTTATATACATGGCACAAAAGAGCCCAAAGTCCCATGCTCTGGCCAGAACAAAATCAAAATCAAAATCAAAACCAAAACCAAAAAAACAAAACAAAAAACCCCCAAAAACCTTAAGTAATGGACAATTTCAGAGTGGGGTGAATTACATAATGATTCATATTGTTATTGCAGGAAGATGAAGATATATTTGTTTATACATGGCCTTCTGAACTTGTCAATTCAACTCTAAGCTGCAAAAATGGAGATGGACTGGTCACCTAGCAAGAAGAGACGACAATAGATGGGGGAAAAGACTAACCAATTGGTGCCCATAGGACAGTAAAGGCTGTAGGAAAAGACCAGACATAAGATGGAGGGACGAGATAGAAAAGTTTGCCGTAAGAAGTGGCAGAGGTTAGCACAATCTAGGTTGTCATGGAAGGAGATGGGAAAGGCCTTTGTCCAGCAGTGGACATATAACAGCTGATGATTATATATGGAGAGGGAGAGAAGGCAAGAGTGAAGAGAGGGTAGAAAGAGATATTAAAAAATATGTACACAACAGATTTTTGTATATAAGAAACAACGATGTTAGTTAAATAAAGACCAAAAAGAAAAGGGTGTGTGTGTGGGGGGGGGTCCATGCTTGTAGCTTCAAACCACTTTTATTTCTTATTGATGCTTCCCTGTATAGAAGATCTAGAAGATAATATCCAAGAGATTCAAATCAAATGGTTATCTGGTTCATTGATTTGAAACCATACAAAAACTCAGTGATCTCAAAAATTGATTGAAGTATTTAATAGCATCCCAAGGAAAAACAGTTTTTTAAAATAATTGAAACTGTACTATTTAAGGTATTCCTGTATTACCTGCTTTTAAAGTCCTTAACCAATTCAGAAAATAAATTAGAGATTTATTCTAAAAGTACTAACAATTTTAATGAGGGTAAAGTTTCTATTAAATTTGCTTTTACCCAGTAAAAACATCGACAATCCATTTTTGCAAATGGAAATATTTTTAGTTATACAAGATATCGATGAAGTGTCAGATAAATCATGACAGACACACACACAATTTTTAAATTCTAAAAATGTATGAGTTGGAAAATTGTTCCTTTGCTTAATGTTATCAGCCAGTTATTGCTATCTAAAAGACACCAGTCCAAAAGTGTTCACATTTAAGTGGCTTCCTCTGTACCTAATTAAAAAATGAGAGAACAACCATAGCCCCCCACCCTCTTAAAGAAATGATGTCTTTATATTTTATTCAGGTTTTCTAGTGTAATTACAAGAGGCCTCAATGGTAACAATATTAGCATAGATCCAGCCATCGAAACCGGTTGCCACTTGGTTATAAATGTGACTGAAGAAGATTTATGTCATGTGGAAATCAATATCTGAGAAGGCAGATAAATATGCCAGCCATTTGATTGGATAATGTAAATCATTATGTAATTGTCAGAAGACAATTTCCTTCCACCCACTCAATATGGTAACATTCAATTCTGGGCACTCATCATTTGTACCCAGATGTCAATTGCTGACAAAAATGCAAAGAGGAGCAAAGAAGAACATTCCTGGTGCTGTCATTATCAGAAAGTATAGGTATTTGGAACAACAGGGATCTTTCAAGAAATGTCAAAACATTTAAACACTGAAGACTTTCTGCAGGGGAAAAATAATAAGTAATGTAAGATAAAAAGCACTGAACAAATAACAAAAGAAACTGTGCAAATGTAGATAAAAAGAGGTTCTGAAGACATTGGACAATTTTAAATCATAAAAGCTTATTGATTTGTTCCTCTTCCATTTCTTTTTGAAGGGAATTCATTTTTGTTATTCGTTTAATAAAACCATTTGTTTATTGAAAAATGTATTCGCCTGATAGCACTGAATTGTATGTTTTACTGAGAAAAATTCAGTATTATACAAGGATCTATGCAGACTAGTGTCCTTCTCTTGTCTGTTACAGTCACAACGTTTCGACTGTTGTAACCTCCAGCCTTTCTCAGGGGTCTAAACTTATGGGAATTTTGAACCGAACGAACCCTTTATTCAATTTGCGAGGGTAGATTGTTCTCATTTCACTGTCTATGCTAGAGAATATCTTGTATCAATTGAGTTTTCCTAGTTAATTTGTGTGTGTGATGCTGCTTCTGCCTTTTTTCACTGAACCAGAATATGACTTCTGGCCTAGTAGTAGGGGTAGGTACTTACAGCCTGTAGGCCGGATCCGGCCCATGAAGGGATTTTGACCAGCCCGCAAACAAATATTTGTATATTATACTTACTTTTCCTGTTTTAAAGATTATTCGTGTTAATAGATTTAAAAAATGCCTCGATTGGAATGATATTCGACTAAATTAAGTTCTTTGATTACTAATTGACATACTTGATTAAGCACAAATGATTTTCTAGCATGTGTTCTTTATTGATCTGAGGCAAAATATAACTATTTCCATATTTCAAGCTTTTTATGGCATTGATCTGGCCCACTGCTCACTCATTAATACACGATGCGGCCTGCAGAGGCAAAAAGTTTGCCGACCCCTGGCCTAGTGGATAAAAGGATTGGTTAAGTGTATCTAGTTACCGGGTTGATGTGAGTTCAATCCCTGCAGCAAAGCTAAAACACCAAAAGCAATATCAAAAGGAAAATTAATAATTCACGGATACTAGCATGGGCAGTAAAATGAGGATCTATCCCGATGGATTGAATAATGGGTTCGGTTTGATATTCCTATCAAAGTTTACTGAATAAGAAGGCTGGTGGGTACAATTGTCAGAAAATTAACAACAAAGATGAGGATACTAGTCCAAAATAAATCAGTGTATAATAATTCCTCATCTCAGAAATTCAGACAGAAAACTTTTTAGTTATCTACTTTTATAATCTGCCTTGTGAGGGTCTATATTTTCTGTCAGTAACATTTGTCAAGGGAGATAACTTTTAAATGCTAGGTAGAGTATAGACCCCCCCACCTTTTTCTTCAAATGTATAAGAAATCCAGGTTCATTCTGGTTGAACATATACAAGAAAATGCAGTACAGTGCGATTAAAAAATGATATAACTCGATGGCCTTGTGGTGTCATACATATTTTACTTAAGAACCGCTTCCTAGATCCATTGATTATGCATGCCAAATTTGGTTGAGCGAATCAGACTTAGTATTATATCGAAATAGATGGAAATCAGATTGTTATTATCGGGATGAGAACGAATGCAGATCACACAATTTTTTTTTTAAATTTTTGCGCAAGGGGAAACCATATGTGAATTTTGCTCGCATACAGTATCGCCCATAAATAAGTACCACTATGTTATAGAAAGTTAATTTTCTTCTAAACCAAATATAGCAGGATTTTATTATTTCTAGTGGAACATTGCAAAATAAAAACAGATATTATCAGGTATTATTTATGACCAAACTCTACAGCATTGAAACTGTTGCTAAAAATATGAATATGTTGCCATCCAAAGATGAGTACAACACTACGAAAAAATATTTTTGGCAACGGATTTTCAATGCTGTAGAGTTAGGTCACAAATAATACCTGATAATATCTGTTTTGATTGTGTAATGTACCACTAGAAATAATAAAATCCTATGTTTGGTTTAGAAGACAATTAACTTTCTATTAAAAAGTAGTAGGGGTGTACTCATTTATAGGCGATACTGTATACAGCCTATTTGGGGACCGTTTTAGGCACTAGGTAAAGTCAAAAGTTCATTTTTTGACGGCATTGGTAAACAAATTTGAATCTAATGACGGAACAAAAAGCTTCAGTTTTGTCAGTAGCAGATATGTTAAGAGAATAAATCTAACAGACATTGAAAGAAATGTTGCAGACAATGAAGAGCTTGAAAAAGAAAGAAATCCTGTGGATACTACTTCCTGAAGAATGTATTCATAGTGCAATCTGGTAGTTGGTAATTTGTAGCCAAGAGATAAATAAAGGAGAGAACTATATAAAGATATGTCAATTGCAGCCTACACTTAAACAGGAATGGAGTAGCAACCACAGCAGTAGGGGAGTAAAAACAGCAGAGATTGAAAAACCATGTGGGTTCAAAAGCACAGAACCTACGAGATAGAAGTCTGTTGATATTGTGACGAATTAGGGATAGCTTGAAGCTAAGCAAAAGAAAAAACCAAAAACAGTAGAGGCACTACTAAAGACAATTGATATGTGATGAAGGACAGGGGTAGGGGAGGAACTATGGTAAACAAAAGTAAAAACCCAGTAGATCAGTAGATAGAGATGCTGGCTGGCAGGCGATAGTAAAGTATAATCTTCAGATTACACATAGCTTACGTCAAAGGAAGCATGCCATTGTCTGACTAGATAGACCAAGTTAGCATGCAAGTCAAGGATCTCAAATATTTTCCCATGCAAATGAGTATTAGAGGGGGAACTCTGGTTACCGAATGTAGGACAGTTTATAACAAGGCTTAGGAGAAGAACAATTACTGATATAAGCATTTTGTGAGATCAGATATACAGTCTGTTCTGAGTAGATAATATGGATATAAAAAAAACATTTTTTAAAAAAGGAGAAAAAAACCCAACCGCTCTTGTTCTTCATGATTGGATGTTATACCAAGTTTTGATCTTTTCTCACATCATATTTTACTATTTAAAAAAACAAACAAGGTAGTAGTAGCAGGAGGAGGAAGAGGAAGAGGGAGATGAGGATGGTTCACTTAACGGTCTGGACCAAGTTTTATATCAATCCAACATGATATGGCCGAGAAAGTTAATATTTAGCATTAGTAATTGTGGTAGTAGTAAGAAGAGGTTAGTCTACCTGAAGGTCTGGACCAAGTTTTATATCAATCCAACATGATACGGCTGAGAAAGTTAATATTTAGCATTAGTAATTGTGGTAGTAGTAAGAAGAGAATAGTTCACCTGAAGGTCTGGACCAAGTTTCATATCAACCTAACATGATACGGCTGAGAAAATTGATATTTAATATATTAAGGACCAACCGACTGACCGAAAAGTGTCTTATAGAGATGCGTGGACGCATCTAAAAAAAGATTTGTCAAAGAGGTGGGGAATGATAAATGGGTTTGTTCCATTTGAAATAAGGAAAGAAAAAAAACCAGAAAAAAAACCAACCTCATAATTATAGAGGTCTATATTAATTGTCAAACTCCAGTCCAAGTCAGAGGCTGGAGTTGACTTTGTTTGTCCAACGTAAATACAAGAACAATCTTCACCTAATTTAGGGGAGTAAAATCTTCACTGTTTGCTTGTCCTATCACAATAAACCAAAACAATACATAAAATTAGCATTTCCCTACCATGATTTGAAATCATAACCAAGTGATCGGTAGGCGGCTCTCATATCAACTGAGCCAAACTGACAAGTCTTACATATCTACAAAGATTTATGTTACAAATGCACAAGAAAGTAGAAGTGGAGTTTGACCCTGCAGCAGCCAGGCTTGTCATATTTAATGTTAAGACAATTGATCCACTTTTGTATCATCATTTGGGAAAAATGAAATTCTATATAAGCCAAAAGATCTGCATGGTGGTTGGATGCTGATGAAAAGCTGAAACATCATCCCTGGAAGGTTATGATGAGAATTTGGTGGAACAGGAGTGATTTGATATATCATAGCTCCAAAAGTGGGCAGCCAATTAATGCACAGACCAGCTTGAAATAGCTTAATCAAAAATCAGCAATCAGTTTGGTCAAGAGAAAGGGGGTCATTTTGCTGCATAACAGCCACCAACCCTCATGTTGCAAAAATGACATAATTAACTCTTAAGTTCATACTGGCAAATTCAAATAGTAATTCAAGGGGAATAAGTTTTGATTACTCCCCTTGCACTTTTCTTTTTCTTTAATTCAATTCATTTTTTTTATCTTACTCATTCAAGAGTTCCACAGCAGTTACAAGCGGTCTATGAATCTAAGAGTTAAAGTTGAAGAGGTAGATTTTATTGCACTCTTTACCCAATAGATAGATTGCTATCCCCCACCCTAAAGCATTTAGACTATTTTGCAGGCAAGAATTTATCCAATCAGGGTTAACTTGAAGCCTTCAATGAATTTATTGGTTCTTTTTAGGAAGGTAACTAAAGACTTCTGCCAAGATGTAAATGCATACAGGCCAACAGGGAATATTTTGATTAAAGACACATTTTTCAATTTACTTTGTTTAATAAAATCAACAATTTCAGGTTGAACAACCTGATATGAATTATGACCTTCTGAAATATGAACCGACCTTCTGAAATACTGTCTATACCGGTATATGAGACTGATATTTAATTTAATTTTTTTTTTTTTTTAAATTTAAAAAAAAAAAAAAAAAAAAAAAAAAAAAAGTGAAAATATTACACTGTGTCAAATGCACAGGTATTATGACTATTGAAGCTCGATATTGACAGAGCTTGGGTGAGTTGCAGTAAACCGTTTATCTTGTAGTCCAGCATATACAGTCTCATAGAATGTACGCATACATGCAGATATCCAAGCTGTACACTTGGCAGCCAACATTTAAGGATGGTTCCACATGCTCAATCTGGATTTTGTTTTGTAGAAAAAGGTTGTGCAATATTCTTAACCAGACTAAATTTAGGAACAAAAGAATGGTAGGGAACAAGATGTATTATCAAGACATTTATACTACTTTTATGCTAACAAAGCATCTGGCATTCTTAAGGAACCATTCTTTAACAGCTAAAAGAAAGTGCATTCAATTCCAACATCCATCTCCTGTGTCGGTAACCCTCCCCATCCCAATGATATATATAACTAATCCATCCATCCATATAACACCCACGATTAAGATGTCTCCTGAGGTTTTTCACTTAGGCCATCTAAGATCACGTATCCTTGTGTCTAATTCAAGCATTGCAGCTGCTTGCTATACTGTTAGATGCATACTTTTCTTAATACGACATTCCATGAATTCTAATACACAAGCATGACAATGAATGGAAAATTCCTAAATTGTTTATCTAAGATTTTCTTGGAATAAGAAAATCTCTTAAAAACCATATAGCACTGATTCCATACAACTCAATGAGTTGACAATATCAAAAATTATCAGTGACTGTGGGAAACCTGCAAATTTCTCTTGACTGTTTAAAAAAAAACAAACAAAAAAAAAAAAACCACATAAAAATGGTCTGTTTGATAAACAATTACATTTTAGAGCAATCTTTATTAATTAATTATTATTATTATTATTATTGAATGAAGTATTCTAACACATTATTTTTTTTATTAAATTTGACTAGTTTTTACCTTCATCTTAATTCTTTTAGATGTTTTTATACAACTTTCAATTCAGGCCATTTATTTTCGATCGCACTGTTATTCATTGCCATGAAAACAAAATTACATTAGGAAAGGCATGAATCCACTTCACCCCCCCCCCAGCTCTGGGTAAATAGCAAGGTGGTTGGAGCCCTTTAGCTCTGTAAGGCAGTCCATCTAAGAGAAGGTTACTATAACAAAAAAAAATAAAACCCCCCAAAAACCTAATGTTTGACAGTCGTCATAGTTAGTCCCAAGGAGAAGGGTTTGATGTGGAGCTAGTAACTCCACTCTTTAAAACCTTTCTACAGAAACGGCAGCAGAATAGTTATGGCCCTATGCTCCACATGTAGTCTACAGGAATTTAATGAAACAAAACAATATGCTGTTGATGCATCTTCCTGGCTTGCCATCTAAAACTCGCCCCCCCAGTAAGTAACATCTATCTTGTCTTTAAGCCTTTAGCAGAAGTCAGCTATCCATTCGGCATAGTTTTGAGGACAACAATTTACCATTGCCTACCGATGATACCCTTTAATTACTTGCCCTTATTTAGAAAGCAGAGATTTCTTTCAGCCGAGTGAATTGGGGTCAATAAACCTCATCCACCAATCACATGTAATTAAACAGTACAACATGTGGCATAGAGTTCAACATCACCACTGATTAATACCCAGAAGTACCTCAAGTGCTGACTCACATCTTCCACAGATATTGTCACTTCGAATTCCATTATGATTAATTAGCGAGAGTGTAACTTTGTCTATAACACATTTCATTTTCTTGAAGGGTGTCTAAGTTCCTTTTGCAATTAAAAGTAAAATCTTTCTTCAGCAGTCTGTAAATTCTGGCTTTTGTAAAACTTACCAGATAAAATATATTTTTAGTTACATTTCTTAAATTTTTTATCTTAAAAGTAATAAGTGTAATTTTCTGATTGATTATATCTAAAAAGTATAGAAAATGTCAAGTATTCCCTTCAAACTTTGCTTTTGGACAGTGATAATTTGAAAGCTACTTATTTTCAATTGGACAACAGGCAAATTTGCACATTTTTAATCATATGAAGTAAGAAAATACTTACATATGAATATCACTATCCTGGCCACAATAGCAAAGTTTGAAGGGAGTGTTATAGAGCAAAGGTTTTACCACCAATTGCTATGCATACTGACTTGAAAGAGCCAGTAATAGTGGTTTACTGTTACATTCAATTGGAAACTACAAAGAATTCTAGCAGGTCCTGCTCAATATCATTAAGTAAGGTGGTAAAAATCCACTTTGGTAGATTTCCTAGGATAGTAGGAATAAGGCTATTAGATAAAAATAAAAGTCCAGTCTAGAGATAAGGTTTTCTACACTTCTATCAAGTCGATGGCTCATAATAAGCTCCAAGTTGAAAATGATTTAAAATGTGCTCTCTTACTAATAGACCCACAAATCGAAAATAAGTAGCAAACAAACAAGAACAGAGATCACATTGATGTGTATATCAGTTACGATAGCAGAATTCTTATTCTTTTTGTAATAAATTTGAATTTCAAATGGTGTGTTCTAATCATTTTCGCTTGCTTTCTTTGAGTAACAAATACACAGCAGCAGCTGTACAATTATGAAATTAAACTAAATCTTAGTATGAAGCTGTCTAATTCTACGTAAAATAAGGTTATTTTTAATTATTCTTTGTTGCAACTTAATAAATGGAAGGGAGGGAATACTAGTAATCGTATTGACAAAAGTAAGGAATGACTCGAAAAGGTTGGGAACCACTGTCCTAGGACATCTACTAAAACAATAAGTTAGGAAAAGAAAAACCTAATTATCAGCTATGTAGGCAAATAATGATTTATTTTATTTTCAAAGAGAAAAATCAATAAAAAGAATCTGCATTCCTTTTATGAAATAAGTCTATTCTTATGTATAAGTATTTTCGGACTGTTGTCCTCATCTCGGTTCATCCGTTGTACCCTATTGGTGCAGCCTGCACCCGTGACATATACATAGCCAGCCAAAGACCAACTTTTAAAAAAATGAAGAAATCTATTTGACAGTTTTGGTTGATGGTTTCTAAATTAGAAAACAAACCATATCTTGTCAATAATTTTGAGAAGAGTCATTAAAATTCAAAGGGTTTTTTGGATAATAAAACTCATTCTTGTTAACAAGATTGATTGATTGATTGATTGTCCAAAAATCCATACATGTTTTGCATCCTCACCTCTCCAGATATGAGACCCGACCCAAATACATTGACTCCATTTCATTCTAATATTTTGATTAGATAAATGATAAATAGTCTTTTGTTCATTCAAACACATTGAGCAGTTGACAGATCAAAAATACAAAATTTAAAGCCAGCACAAGATATTACCCCCCACCCCAATCAAATTAGAGATATTTTAGATATATTAATAAACAGCTTCTCACTATATAAAATCCATTCACTGTAATACTAAATAAGTAATAATTCATTTTCATGAAACCATACATTTATATCAACTGACACATTTATTAGAAACATACTAATTTCCTTTTTTGGATTGGCTAATTTAAAAATCTTAAATTAGGGTCATGATCCAATACGGACAGCCTGGACTTTGTTCATATCAGGCACCCCAAACTTTGGCGAATCGAAAAGGTATGCATTTTTCCTCGACACCAGTGACGTCACTGAAACGTCAGCAGTGTTACCAAGATAAACAAAGAAAGCACAAAAAGATTGATAGTTGGATTGAAGGAACAAAAAATATTTTAAAATTTTTTCGGAAGGAAGTAGTGTTACCAAAATAAACAGAGTCCACGTGTTGACATCGAAGAAAAACTAGCCTGAACTGGTGTCACTAGTCTGTCTCTGAAATGTTTGAAGTTACTTACATTCGATAAAAAAAATAGGTTGTTTATAGGTTTTTTTTTTTTTTAAACTAACAAACTTTCAAAGTTACTAAGATACTTTCTTCTGAAAAAATTAAAAACTATTTTTTGTTCTTTCAATCCAACTATCAATCTTTTTGTGCTTTCTTTGTTTATCTTGGTAACACTGCTGACGTTTATGTGACGCCACCAGTGTCAAGGAAAAATGCGTACCTTTTCGATTTGCCAAAGTTTGGGGTGCCTGATATGAACAAGATCTGCCATATTTTAGTTTTGGAATTAAACTACAAATTTGCTCACAGCCGTTTTTATTCTTCAACCATGTCTATTCACTTTTTTCTACAGCAAATTAAACTTTCCAGAAGAGTAAAAATACTATAATATATTGAAAACAATGTTATGTAAGGCTTGGTATTTGAATAGGGGACTACTTAGGAACACAATGTATTGTAAGGTCTTGTGGCAATAGAATGTGCATACTGTATATGCCAGACTATAGGTTAAATGGTTTACAGAGGTATTTGAGGGACTACACCTCACTGTAATTCATCCAAACCCCATAACTGTCAATATTGAGCTTCGGTAGATAATACCAGCACATTGGATGTAGTGTAATATCTGCATAGTTTTTGTTTTTTTAAAATTAAATGTGTCATACAATAATACTGATTACCACTTGGTCAACCAAGTGACATTGTGCTACATCAGTACCAAACTGATACCCATTTGACTATTTGCTGTCAGTAAAACTGTTTTTGTTTTATTTTTGTTGAATTTATTTGGACATTAATTGTCAACCAAAGTCCTTGATTACCTGCGATCAGGGTCTCCAAGAGGGATTTTATAAAGGCAGTGCAAAGCGGTTTTTGCCCCCCACCCCGATTGCACAAACACCCTTGTGCTTCTGCAATCCTGTTTTAATTTTCTATAACCCTTTTAGCATGACATACTATATGCGCTAGCTGATAAATGATAGAGTCATCCTATTTTATTAAATGGATATATCGTACTGAAGTTTTGATACACAGCTGTACCCAACTCTCAGGCCCCCTTCCTTGGCCCTCGGTGCCACCCTCAGCTCTCCAGACCCTGGTGCAATGTACCGGCTGCACCCCCTTCTCAGAGGCCCTGCCTGTGATTGGTATTCCTTAACCCCTCTTGCTTAAGAGGAAAGAAAAAAAAAACAAACGCTCAAAGTTACTCCCCCTTGATGATTGGGAGAAGGGAAGAGCATCATCATCGAATATCAATGAGCTGGCTATCATAATGATATGTTATTGCAAAAAGCTCCATCACATATGATAGTTTATAACATATGAGAAATAGGAAAGAAAAAAAAAAATTGTCATTGCGCTACGATATAAAAATATTTAGATGAAATGTTATGTAATAAAAAATGCAGAGGAGTTTTTTTTGTGTTTTAGAGTACATTTATCAAAAAACACATGGAATGTCAGATGAACAGAGCTAGAATATGAAGTTTGGTATCTTTGGCAGGCTACCATGTTCTGATGCAGTAGCGGAGACAACAGCGGCGGCAGCAGCAGCCACAGCAGCAGAAGCAGAGCAATACAAAATCAATAGCTGGGTTATTCCATCACATTTTACTGACACGATTCAGTACATGCGTACCAATAGTTCTGACAAAAGACGTGGCTTGTTGATTTTGACAACCATTTTTAACCCTCAAACTTGATTATAAACAAAACCAGAGTAAAATAATCATAAGAGCAAGTGGAAAAGAAATTCTAGATAACATTTATATGACCTTTTCTGATTGTTACAGACCCTTCCACTCAAAAGGTAACAATTTTGCTGATAAAAATATCTGTTACCCACCATTTGCAACCATGAACTCTTCCACTAAAACAAGTTCACTTTTTAATAAAACCTCATATAAAATTGACATTTATTTACCCAGCATCTGAAGTAGTAAACTATTAAGTCTTAAATTAAGTAAGAGAATGTGAAGAAACTGCTCAAACTCCACAGAAACGCGGGTAGATATTTTGACTAAATTCATGACGGTCTCCAGTATATATTTATTTAGTTTCTTTCTAAAAAAAAATATAATCTTATGGAAATTCAAATATATCCATGAATCTTTTCACAGGGAATAACTAGACTTAGAATAAAACTGAAAGATACATACATCATGGAAATGAGGAGTAGCAGGAGTTAAGAAATTTCAATTTGCAGAACAGAATGAATCTTTGCATACTTTGCAGTCACCTAACTTTAAATTAGTTATTACTACCAGTTTGTAATAAAAATGGCAAAACATTACAAATGAAAATGTTAAATCAAACAATTAGTATATTTGCAACCCGATAAGATGCCAAGTTTACAAAAGATATTTGGGTAACTACTGCTCACTGCAACTTATTCAAGCCCCTTAGCTGTCCATTTTGGGCTTCAGTAGAGGGCCCTCTTGTCATAATACCAGCACATTGTGTGCATTGTAATATTTGCATAGAAACCGCCAACCAAAAGTGTCAATGTAGGTTTCTTCAGTTTTCAAGTTGGTCCCTTAGTTTGTGCCGGCAGCATTCAGACTTTTTTTTAGTGATCACTATCCAACAGAAGGAGTAACTTATTCATTTATTGATCACCCACTTTTCAAATTTCTTTTCCAAAAAACAAGAAAAACATAGTCACTACTCATTGAAGGGAGTGTGTGAGCAGAATTTCAAGTTTCTACTATGAACGGTTAGGGCTAGGCGAAGTCAGATACACAGATAGATATATAAATGTCAGAACACATGAATAACCTAAACCCAGCAATAAACCAGTGGTGTGGGTAGCGGTGATTAATAATCACAGGAGAATAATCGTCTTCACTTTCGCTGGCAAAGCATATTTTGTTAAATCCGAGCCATAGCAACCATCATATTAAAAAAACCATTAACAAGAGATCATCTCCCAAGAAAGAGTTCTGCCATGTTATATCACTTAGAATAAAAACACTGAGCTAGACTAAAATATAATATATCAGTTGTGCTAGATTAGTGTGTTTTTTCTTAGATATTTAATGGCCTGTTCAAAATATCTGTGCATCTAAGACTGACCTGGTCAGCTGAAATGCACATGACCTATGCTCGGTTTCTAATTAAAGAAAATGGACATTGGTCAAGTGAACGACGTGGCCACCTGCCGAATCTAAAAAGGTAGGGGTCTTGTGAGGCAAGCAAAATTGACAAGTGTCCATAAGAAGACATTCAGCATTCACACATCTACCTGCTCGCTTACTTGCTTAGGCAATTCGAGATGAGAAGAAACTAACAGGTATTAATTTTCAAAGTCACAACTGACTTTCTTTCCAAGCAGCCAAACTTGTGAATATTCTCAAGAAGCATTAATAAATAATTATAGGGAAAACAAATAAGAATATGAAACAGGAAAAAAATGTCAGCATCATAGTTATGACATTTTACACCTGCATGGTGTAAATGAAAAAAGTGTTATGAGTAAAAATAGCACAAGCATATTTAACGTAGAGGCTAAACAAAGGTTATAGCTGCTATCTTAAGACAGATATTCAACAACTATTGCTAATCTTAGAAGTAGTCAACAGGTTATGGTTTTGCTATTACATAAAGTAAAATACTTGCCAGATCAGTGCTCGAAATTAACATTGTCTCGTCATCCCGGGGACAGTAAAAATGTGTTCGGGATGAACAAATATCTTTCCTGGGATGCCTCCGTGATGGAAGCGATTTTTAAAAAAAATAAATAAATTTCTTTCTTTCTTTCTTTTTTTTTTATTAAAAAATCACTACCATCCTGGAGGCATCTGGGGAAGATATCTTTTTTCTTTCTTTTTTTATAAATTTGGTGAGGATTGTTCTTGTTACGGTAGAAAAACAAAGTCAACTCCAGGTTTGGACTGGAGTTTGACAATTATTTATTTCCTCAACATTTTAATGGTGTTCTTATTATGCTACTAACAACTATAGATGATAATAACAAAGTTAAGAATCAACATTGTGATTTCGGCACTGTTTACATTTCCCTCAGGACGGTTAAAATTGTCTTTAGTAGTAGTGAAAAAAGTTAGTCTGGAGCCCTGTGCCAGATGCAATGTTGGTACAATTTGGAACCCACTTAGCACCAAATTGTAACACCATTGCATCTGGCACATCTTGCATCTGTTATGATTATAAGAATACGAGAAAGCATGAAGAAAGATGTGCTACAAAGAAACTTAAATTTAAAAAAATCTTCAAGACCGTAAAAATTGTATGTGTACAATATCTAGAACAGGCATGGGCAACCTTTGTTCATCTGCGGGCCAGATTAAGTTTTCACAGCATGGCCATGGGCCGGAGTGCTAATTATAGATTTACAAAATATGTATGCATACATATATAAATTTATTTATCTAGTCGTTATTCATTTATTAGTCTAAGGTTATATGTATTTTTTTTTTTTTTATATAAAAAGGGCATTAAAATAAAAACGGTAACTACTAATACTGTTTATTAGAATTGGAACTTCGATATATTATTCACATAAATATATTAACAGGCAGTATGACATACAAGAAAAAAATCTCACAAAACCTCATGTTTAAAATATTACTTATTTTATTAAAAAGATTACTTATTTCATTACTAAATAAGTTAAAATATTACTTATTTTATTATAAAAAGACATTTTACCGTGACTTTTTTTCCTGGATTCGTGGTTGAAAACTGTAACTAAATATAAAAACAAATAAAGACCAATAAAATTGTAAAAAATTACAACATATTTATATTCTATATACAGTATCTTTTGATCATGTGGCTAGAATCCTAGATCAAAAAGGTACCGCAGCTGTTGTTACCCTACTGCAATAACACCACTGACCAGATCTACACTTCCCGCAGCTATTGAAGGCTTTTTATCTGACCTGCAGAGACTTTGTTTTATGAGGATTTTTTTCTTCTTTCTTAAAAAAAAAAAAAAGAAAGTCATCCTCATCAAAGGTTTCTGCGGGCCGGATAAAAAGCCTCAGCGGGCCCGATTTGGCCTGTGGGCTGTACATTGCCCATGCCTGATCTAGAATCTTTATATATCCACAATGGAAGTAATTTGAATCCAGGCACACAACATGAGGTGCACCGCAGTCTATAGAGGTTCAAATTTCATGCAATTTTTGTCAATTGATTGAAAACCACCTTCAGAATATAAGTCGAAAGCCAATTCACCATTTCTGTAAGATACTTTCTAGTTTTTTTTTCAAATTTCATAACTTTACATATTTATGGACTATAAACTCCTTGCACAAATTTACAATGGCAAAAAGAGTTTTTTCACTGTCGGCAGTCTTTGAACACTTTACAATCACAACATAGACGAAATATCTGTAAGTGTATTGTTGAAGATGATGATGGTGAAAAGTATGTCATGGAAAAATCATAGCTATAGCTTTTAAATCCAAACGTTAACAGGTTAGGGTGCTAAAAAGTGGCCTGATGATTCACAGTGACAGTAATGAAATGCCTTGCATATGGTGTGCTTTCAATCAATATAGGAAATATACAATTAATCTAATTACAAATAGAGAAGTCTTGGAGGAGTTGTATGTTTTGTGTACTGACACCACATTCTTGGTTATCAGCGTCAATAAAATTATGTTAAAGATAACAGAATCAACAAATTGCAAGTTGTCCTATCTTTATTATTAAAATAAAAGAAACTTAAAACTAATGATGACATTAATAAGATAATATCTCCTATTTTGAACATACTATTTTAATTTCAGCAAAATTAGGATGAAAAACAAATGGATATAGTTTTACATTTGAGCCAAGCATAGAACAAAACTGGTTAGTCACTTAATAGAAACTGCTATGTGACCAACATCTTTTGGCAGCATACCATG
>VCCN01001489.1:3226076-3257493 GCA_006491835.1 Architeuthis dux | reverse complement strand
GTTTCTAATTAGGTAGTGCATTTTCAAAAGTTGGTTCTAGTGAATGATTCCAATTTGTCTTAACTACGCTGTGGAGTATTAGATTGATTCCTTGAAAACAAAAGAACTAAAAAGTATAACATTTTAAAATACTAATTTTATAGAAGGTTATGATTTATTACATTCTTTTTTTGAAAAAAAATAGATGTTTAAAATTTAAGAAAAGTCTCCATTTAAAAAGTAAAATTTTAGGGATATCTAAAAACCTGCACAATATGTTTAAAAGCTGGATAAACGTATAATAATAAAATGCATTTGACAACAGTTATCTCCCTTTTAATCCACCCACCCCAACCCCCACAACAGATTCCCAGAGCATGCACCGAAAGCAGACTTATTGATTAATATAAAAGTACATATGGTCGATTACGTAGGTCAGGGTAAACTCATGGAATCATGCTTTTTTTTTTTTTAAAAGAATGTCGCCCTCAAAGAATTATTACAATAAATACATATTTGTAAAATTTATCCATTCATAAATAATCCTGTCATTTTTAATGCTAATTTCTAATAGACACCAACAAAGAAACAGATCACAAACAATTTTCAGCAATTAATGTCTTAGCTTAGACAAAAATAATTTCCACAAAATAAAAATGACATCAACTTACTAATGTTTCTCTGGTTTATATGCTAATTATATAAGACACACAGACACACAAGGACATTTACTATTACAGTTTGTCCATGATATTCCTTATTACAATTACTGCTTTTAACAAAACAACTGTCATTCTTTGTATGAGGAAACAGCAGCTCAGTATTATTCTTACTACATTTGAGGTTCATAGATACATGTTCATTAAGAACCATCAAGATATTTTATTTGAAATATAAATCAGTATTCTTACTACTTTTGAGGTTTAGAGATACATGTTCATTAAGAACCACCAAGATATTTCATTTGAAATATAAATCAAGTTTAATTTTGCTTTTGTTTATATAGATGACAATTTACAAATTAATATTGTTTTGAGTTAAAACAATCAAAAGGGTAAGAGACTTGTATGTTAATCTAAAATTATTTTTACAAAACGGATCTCATTCATTCAATCAAACTGACTAAAAACAAAACTTTTTGCACGATTTTTCCATATGAAATAAGAAAACAAAGTTTTAACAAACTCATTGAAATATATTTAAGTACATAAATTTGAAAAAAAGGTTTTGAATTCCATTTTAACTATATTAGGCAGTTTTATACAAGTTGGAAGTCCCTGCAGCTACAGATGGTTCATATCATTTTACTTGGGGGATCACAAGATTTAAAATCTAATTCCCAATATCAATTTGATTAATATTTAATGCTTCACGACAGGGCTCGAAATTAACGTTGTCCTGGGAATGGTAAAAATGTGTTCAGGACAAACAAATATCTTCCCCGGGATGCCACACTGATGGAAGTAAATTTAAAAAAAATTTTTTTAAATCATTTCCATCCCGGAGCCATCCGGGAAAGATATCTTTCTTTTTTTTAAAAATTTGGTGAGGATTGTTTTTGTTACAATAGAAAAACAGATTTGAACTGGAGTTTAACAATTATTTATTTCCTCAACATTTTATTATGCTACTATAGATGACAATAACAAAGTAAAGAAACAACATTTTGAATTTGGGATGGTTTACATTTCCCTCAGAACGATTAAAATTGTTTTTCGGGTCGGTAGTGAAAAAAGTTGGTTTGGAGCCCTGCTTCCCGACCAGAACAAATAGAACCTGACAGACAGCAAGAAAGACCTCAATGGTCAAAACTAATACAAATATTAAATGTTTACAGTTTGTCACACTTATAGTATCACTAACAGGGCTCCAGACTAACATTTTTCACCACTGTCCCGGAAACATCCCCAAGAAGAATGACACTAGTCTTGAGCCCTGATCCGTAGCAACCATCAGCTCCTCTCCTACCCTCTTATTAAACTACCCACCTCCATTCCTACTGTGTCACACTTATAGTATCAGTAGCAGCCATCAGCCGAGCCTGTTGTTGCACACTTAAGATAATCATCAGTGAAGCGAATGGTCATGGACTACTTTTTATAAAAGTTAAATAGCATTTTATAAGAAATACACACTATTTACTCTTTTTGGTCAGAGATCAAATTTGGTAACACCTACCTGTAAATGGGGCCATGATGCCTCTAGTGTTGGGTCATCTTCTTCTGGATCAAAATCAGGGTTATCATTTGGTGGTAGTGTTCGAAATATATTACATGCAATCTGAAATTAATAAGAAAAATGTGTTAAAAACAGAAATATACAAGCACACAATTTTATCCTATAATAAAACTTATTCAAACCATTATCCTTTTCAACTTTTTAAAATACTTGTACTAGAAATCAAAATAAATACTAGATTAAATAAAAAATAAAAATATTACTAAATTTAAGCAACTTGAAATTACAAGTTCGACAAAGAAAAAAAGCCAAAACACCAAAATCACAACTTTTGAACAAGGCTTAGTAGCATAATATTTAGAATAACTTATTTAATAAAATGTTTTATGTAAAGAGAATAACGTAGAAAGATACTGTTGATAAAAACAGGCGCACACACAAACACTTTAGCAAACAGTTTATCTAGAAGACAAAACCTTCAACTACAAAAAATATTATAGGACCAGTACAGCTGAATCCTGATGCTCCCAATCTTGTTTTCCAATATCAATATTCCATTCAATCCTTCCTGAGAAGAGATTTGGTTAATAGTTGCTGCAATTTAATTCTCAGAGATATACAAAGTACCAGTTGCTTGTCACCAGAAGAGTCGATTACAGGTATATGTACCTAACAAAAAACATGGTACCTCAAAAGATACAAAGACACTTATTGCTCTATAATCTTTTTGAAAATAACATTAAATACAAAACTGATTGTTTCTTATTCACAAGGTTTATCTCTTTTGGAAAAGTGCTAACAATTATATTTATTCATATTCTGTTGAAACTGGGGTTGGGAAATGGTGATTTTTGGTGGGCAGTAACAGCATAATTGTTCACGACAACTCCTAAAATTTGTGTCAGTTTGCAAGTTTAGTATTTTATAAGAGTTAACTCATCTCATCCTTGCCACTTTAAACAGAAAATCTGCACAGGACCCAGTAATTCAATGTTAAATACAGTTCATGTGTTGTATCTAAACCTCCAATTTCTCTATGTCTGTTTTGGGGTATATGTAGTGCTAGTTTTGTAGTGCAGTATAAGTTTGCATTTAGTCTTAGTGAGACAATTCAGTGCAATAAAAAGCAAAAAAGAAATTAAGGTTCTAATAGTAATAGTTTTTAAATTATGGGTGAATATGTCCGTGTATCTTTTGAGGTATGTATTGATAAGAGAAAAACTTCAACTATTACTAAAAGTATGATTTCTTGCCTTATAACATAATTATAGGAGGTTTAATCCCTGGGAAGAAATTTTACTAGGTAGGAGCATACAATAATAATTAAAAAAAAAAAAAAAAAAAAAAAAAAAAATAAAAAAATCCACCCACCATCAGATTTTATGAAAAAGTAAATGTTGCATATCTTTTGAGGTACATATACCTGTACATAGAGATGCGCAAGTGGACTCCTCTGATGACAGAATTTTAAGTATGTTAAACCTGATAGATAAAACTCCATAATTATTCAATTAATTTTACCTTTAGTTTAATATTCAGGAAGTATTGAACATAAACAAGAAAATGCAGAACAACATATTGCTTTTGATATTTCATAAGTAAAATACAATTGCAAAATTACTTATATATGGCCACCATTTTTTTTGATGGCATGGGTAAACTAGTAACATAATAAAAACCAAATAAAAATATAAACCTATTTAAGTCTAGAAAAAGAAGGATCTGATGGTTTACAGAAAATACCAATGAATCTGTAATGATTTTTTTCTTTTACAGCTTTTGTGATTGCCAAGTGTGAATAAAACAAAGTGCCAATCACCATTGATATCTCCTCTCATAAATCCTGCTAGAGATAAGATTCTTGCACACTTCTGGTAGCTCTTGACTTGAAAGGCTTGAAATGGTGTGTGCAGAAGTACTTGCTATAATATTATGAATCTTCTCTGTTCACACAAAGGAGGATGAAAATGTCCCAAGTGCTTGCATACTTGCGCTTGAGGCAATGCTGAATGAAACCATTTTAATATAACTGACAAGCAGCATTATAAGATTAATTTTTATTCCTTCACTCCTACACAATGATATTGACACATAAGCAAAATGAGGAACATTGAAAATATTTTTTTCATTTATTGATTTGTATTTTTTCCTTTTTCCTTCATAGCCAACATTAAATATGGCATTACACAGAGGGAAAAAACAAACTAATGAGACATTTTTCCCCCCCATATTTTACTTCCTCAATCTCCCAATTATTTACTAAGATTGTATAGTCTAAACAAAAGTAATTGATCTAGGAAATATAGGTAAACCAATCAGAATGTAGCATAGCATTCAGCTAGTGTGTGTGTGTATATATATATATATAAAAAAAATGCTAGGAAAAGACAATGTGAAGACTCAGAATAATTTGCAGGAAGTTATTTAATACCTTGACATGTTTCAACTTATTAAAGTCGTTTTCAAAAGCAAGTTGGAGAAATGATGTGTCTGCATGGACCAAGGTTTCTGTCTGAATGAGGGTACGTAGTGAGTGTGTGTTTTGTATTTGGTGGTAAGTCTTTGTCTTGTGTGTGTGCTTCTTGCAAATTATTGAGTCTCCACATTGTCTTTTCCTAGCATCATTTGGTCAGATAACCGTTATCCTATTGTATACACACACAGTATATATATATATATATATACACACACACACGGTATATATATATATATGTGTGTGTGTGTGTGTGTGTGTGAGAGTGAGTATAAAGTCTTTTACGGAGTATGTACAATCATCTTAAAAACTATGCTAGATGTTTGAAATCAGGCAAAGACTTTATGATCACTATATATATTGTATCAGCAATTAGAAAGGTATGCACTTCAAGAACAAATTGTTTCACAGCCACACAGTACTTATACAAAGTTATGTCTTTAGATATCGAGCATTTTATTCAAGAAAATGCAAAAGAAACAAAGCGATGTAAATTTTCCACTTGCAAAAGGTTACTTTCTGAAGTTTCTACAATTAAAAGCTTTTATTGAAGCAAAACAATGATCGAGAGAAAGAGGAAGAAAACCAGAAAAGTACTATTACGTGTGTCACATTTTTACCTTGCAGATAACAAAACGCTGAAGAAATGCAAAAATTGTTTTTCAACTTTAAAATAGAAAGCATTGTAATTGCTGAAAAGAATAATCTATTTAGCACTTATCAGTTCACAACAGCTGCAAAGCCAATTCAATGAACAAAAGATTTTTCAAACATTATTATTAATCTTTGACTAGTATTTTCTTTCATCTTAATTTTTAGTTGCTTTTCATCGCAAGAGAGAAACTAGTCCCAAATTACTAATAATAATAACTAGCATTGCAAGGGAAATTATGAATCACCACCACCTATATATGCTTTGTTGGGGGTGATCAATTAAAAAGTTGGGCTGTGATCAGTAAAAAATGTCTGAATTTTCAAAGAACAAGCAGGCACAACCCAGTGACCAATTTAACATAAGCTTTCATTGAAAATTGGACCCCCACTAAAAACCTATTTTGGAGGGGAATTTTCAAAAAAAAAACAAAAAACATTGAGCTGATTGTGTGTTTTTATTGTGAACAGTTAGTTAGGGCTGTGTGAAGTCCAGATACATAGATTCATATAAATGTGTGAACACATGAATAACCTAAACCTTTGGTAGCAGTGATTAATAATTGTTGACCATGTTTCATCTAATAAAAACTAAAATAAAGGATTTTTCATTTAAATAAAAAGGGGTATAAACAACTTTTATAATACTGCCACAAAAACTTCAGAAGTTAATTGAAAATATACAAATCTACAACCAGAAAGCATATTTTGGAGGGAGAAAAAAAAAGTTGATATTAGATTTTTTTTTTTCAAAATTTCATGAATACGTTACTCAAAATGCATCCTGAAGTTCATAAACACATTGTTGCAGTCAACAATGCAACAGAAAAAGACCTTTTGTAATTTCTCAAATTGAGTTTTAGGATGAAAAAATCCTTGCACGAGTCAGTCATATTGGAGATCTTATAATCCTTTATATGGAGAAAGTTTATCAGAATTTTTTAAAAATTCAATTTGAAAACCAAGGGAAAATATTTACCATTACTCTTGCACAAGGTAAAGAAAAATCAACAAGAGCTGATAAGACGAACAATAATGAAGTGGAAGATACTTGTCAATGTTTAGTAGCAGCAAGCAAGACCCAAATGGCACAAGTAAAGTAGGATTGACCAATGACCACTATAATTAACATCATAGTTCAATGATACAATCAGCATCAGCTGTTTGTTGCAGGTCCGAAAAGAATTATTAAAAAAATCTTGCAAGATCTTAGTAATAAACTAGTTATTACCTGTGAAAAAATACACAGATATATTTGAATCTCTTTTTAGAAAAGAATACACGTACACACACTGGAGGCCCATAATACATTTGGTAAAAATATCTACCCCAGCAGTTTCTTCAATACTTCAAAGCTGTTAATAGTGTAAATAAATGTTTACATATCGGTTTTATTAAAAAGTGACTGAACTACTTTCAGTGGAGGAGACCATTGTTTCAAATGGTGGGTAGGAGATATTTATATCATCAAAATAAAAATGTTATTTTACTTTTAATTATGTACTAGACGTACATAACAAAAGTAAAATAACATTTTCATTTTGAGGATATAAATATCCTGTGAAACCCTGTGACCTGTTGGGAGAAAATTAGTGCAATCTGATGTGACTAGAATGAACTCTGATTTCTCACACATTTGTAAATAAATTAATAAGGGAGACTACTCTATAATTAGCATTTAATATTTATCTCCCTTGAAAAATCGGTCATTATAAAATAGATAAGAGTAAGCATGAACATTACACTTCAGCTACTTAGAGGTCACACAGATAAACAGAATCAGACTTAGTATTTTATAGATAGTTACGAATCAGATCATTATTATCAGGGTAAGTGCAAACTTTGACCCCACACTATTATTATTAAGTTGCAAATCATCCAGATTTTTATTTTCCATTCTTTAAGTTAGCACATTTTAGGGGTACCTCTGGCTACAATGCACCATTTGGGCTACTTAGGGGTCACATACAGATAAAAAGAATCAAAAAGGAGAATATTGCAGACTGAAAAAAAAAAAACTTAGACAGATTTGACTCTGTTGGGCGTGTTGTTAATGGGGGAGTTGTAAATATATAAAAAATACTTAGAAGAATTGTTGATTTATCAAATATCACTTTAATATAGGTAATTGAAGTTTTGTACTAATTTTTTCCACGAACGAAATTGCTCCCACTTGTTGACAACATGTAATAACAATACATTAACAGTTAACAACCGTTAACATTTTTTTATATGTAGTTGCCGTTGGCTTTCACTTCCCACTGTTCTAAGTATATCTGAAGTAATTGAACAAAAAGGAGGACAAATTAACGTCCAACATGACCGGACAGAGGGACAGAGTGCTTAAAATTTTATGCAATAACCTCACAACCCACTGACATATATCATTTACAGATGCATATTACCAGCACTTTCATCTTACATAAACAGAAACGCAATATGATATATAATTTTTTTACCAGTATGATACATACATAAAATGTTCACATGTGCATTTTGGTGAATTCTCTCTCATAAAACCTCGCCAAAGCTATTATTACGGTTATCATTTAATAGTTTAACAAAAGATTAGATATATTTACATTCCAAATCTTAATTATTTCATTGTCACCAATATTTTTCTCATTTACTCCTTTGTGAACCTGCAACCCAGTCAGCAGGACCTTGTGACCCAATAATGGGTCAGGACCCCTATTTTGAAGAACCCTGTTCTAGACCCTAAATAATATGCATTTAGCTTTAAAAACCTAACATTCATTTTATTGTTAGGTAACTGAATATAAAAAGAAATCTGCCATAAAAGTCTTTGATGGTAAAGTCTATATCCTCGATTAAGTAGTCAGTCACTCAGCATTAATTACTTGAATACCTAATCTTACATTGGATTGTAGATTTGAGGAGTGATCAACATGATATCTATATTATTTAGTGTACCATGATACTTATATTACGTAACATGATACTGATATTGCTTAACATGATATTTATATTATGTAACATGATATTTATATTATTTAGTGTACCATGCCTCTTACAAATACTTGTAAAACCATTAATAAATGGCTCTGTGTGAGAATGCGCCTCACCAAAGGATTATCTGGCATATAATATCAATTCACATAATCAGACTACTACTTGAAAATAGGTTCTGATTAGGTCAATCACCTTGTGCCATGAAAAACACATAGATGATAATAATATCCTGTTTGAAAAATACCTAAGTAAATTAGAAAAAAAATAGTTATTTTCATTTGTAAGCTTGTGCAGTGTATCAGGTATTTAAAACAATCCAGTATTTTCATACTTTTATTCAATCTCAATACATTTTTTTTAAAAATAAAATTTTCTTTTGATTATTGAAAGATACATGTGGGAAAAAAAGAAAGAAAAGAAGCCTGTGTGTGTGTGTGTGCATACACAGAGTTAATATACTAGACAATGATTTACAGTAGTAGTAGTAGTATCTTTTAACAGAAATTTTGCAAAAGTTTTCTATACATCAATACAACTACTTTGTTTCAAACATCTTTACTCATACATATACAAATCTTTGTTTAACTGTAAAAATGTTGTCAAAACGATCACTATATACATGTTGCGGTCAATCCTAGGCATCGGGTAGGAGAAGGGAATCACCAACCATCAAGTCTTTGAATATGCAAATCAAATGAGTATTGAAGCTACCATGAAACTTCAACAACTTCGATGAACAGGACATGTTTTTTAATTTAAGATTCCAGAAGCAAAATCTAGTATTCCGAACTCAGAAAGAAGAAGAAAAAGATTCGATTCAACCGTCCAATTGTGAAACATCTACATGTAACCGGCCAACATGGAGATGAATTTGCTATCATGGAATGAAGAAATTTGAGACCAAACATAGTTCAGATGCCAAATGAGAAATATGCAAGCAGTGACAACAAAAATGAATCAACAACCTGAACATCAGTGGGCATGGGTGGAAATATATGCCTTTCAGGGATTGGACTTCAAAGCCAACAAAGACATTCTGGACGTCTTCTAAACAACGAGAATTGCCAATGATAACAATATACAGGTTTTTAAAAATAAAAATAAATTCCTTCCTATCCACAATCAAATAGCTTAGAGCTACACACCTTTCACTCTAACTTGTACATATGACTGCAACTAGTAAATGTAATGGAAATTTAATTCTTAAGAGCTGATTTTATGTGATTTCATTTCTAGTTTACAGCAGACGAGGGTTTGAGTCATTTAATACAGAATAATAAAAGCAGATTATATGGCTAAGAACTAAAGTCTAAAGGAAAACAACTTTATTCAATATTTAATGAATAAATACAACTTAATTAAAAAAAGCAAGTTATTGTCAAACTATTTATCAAAGATGGATTATTTTAAAACAAACAAAAGCAAAAAGTATTTAAGAGTATTTTTCTAAGAGTATTGTAAGAGACCTGCATCCACACGTTAGACCAACAAAAAAAAAAAACAACTGAATATCTAGTCAAATAGCTTCCAAGCATCTGAATGAGGGTCAAGGTAAGTTAGTAAAGTCTACCAACAGATTAAACTAATCAAGGATTAAATGCATGAAATTAATTCTGAAAGCTGTTCAATCCCCAAAACAAACTTAAATTCACATTTTTGTTCTAACATCTAAACAGTAAGTTTGTTTATAATTTTCCTCGACTATGAATTGCATTCCCGATTCAATACTATGCCAAAGTAACTTGCATAGTCACAATTAGTCAATTCAAGAATGTCTAATAGAGTAAGAGACATTTTGTAGCTTTTGCTTAAAATATCTAAGCAATTCCATTATGAATTAAACTACTGACTTCCTGAATTTTCATTAATGCATTGGTGTTGTTTTGTTTTTTTTGTAAATTATCAGAAGAAAATTGAATCCTGGACAAAATTTAAGACACAAACTGCTTAAAATATTATACTAATAGCTTAATAAAGTTGTTTTATGTGAGATTTGACTTTAAATTTAAAAAATAAGTGGTGGGGGGGGTAAAAAAGGGAGAGGCTATAACAGTGGCCATTAACATACCAGTTATAGTAAAATCTTCCTAAAAAGCCTATTGCTTTGTGGAGAGAGAAAATAAAGATGGCCACAATTATGATTTTTGTTAGCACTTATTTATAGTGTAGCCTACAAGTTTATTCCATATTTTCTGATAGGTAGCATTAGGAGCATTTAGTCTTAACTTTGTTCAAAAAGATCGATTTTGACTATTGACATAAGTATGCACTTTTTTAAAAAAAGATTGTCAAAATTGGTGTATTTTTGTTAATGGATTCTAACATTGAACATGGAATAAAATAGGCAAGACTTTCAGCATATGTTTTTTTATTTTAAGAAACGTAAAAATGCAAAAAAAGATTTGTGCAGTTTATGGGGAAGGTACTGTGAATGATCAAATGGGGCTTGAAAATTCTTGCTTGACAATGTTCCATGGTCCAGTAGACTAGTTGAGGTTGATAGCAATCAAATGAAGACGTTACTTGAGAATAATCAACAAATGACGACACAAGATAACCAACATACACAAAATATCAAAATCAATCATTTACACCAGCTTGGCTATGTTAGTCTCTTTGATGTGTGGTTCCAACATAATTTAGGTGAATTATGACAGGCAATGAAAAAAACTTAATAACAATGCTGAACACAACAGATGGTGGGGCATTGAAATGGACCACTACTAATCATATCAAAGACCAGTCTTCATCCAAAGAAAATGATACTGTGTATATGACGGAAGTGGAATATATAATGAAGATTGATTTATAAAAGACTACTAGGTCTCATATAAAAAAAACCCCCATAAATATGGCGCAGAGTCGGTTGTGAGTTTATAAGTGTGAATCAGCTGCTAATCCATGAAGTCTTTGTGGCCGATTGGTAAAAAGCAGTAGGCGTAAACTAGTCTCCCTCTGGCAATGAAGGTGTGAGTTCAATTCTCACCGAAGGCTTACACTTTATTTCTGAGTGCGCTGTTATTCGTTGCCATAGAAACAGTGGACGAAATTAATAAGTTGTATAAAAACAACTAAAATTAGGATGAAGGTAAAAACTAGTCAAATTCAATAAAAAGTCAATATGTTGTTCAATAAAAGTTAATGTCAAAAATAAATTGTGTCTATGTTGGTTTCGAAAGAGGTGAGAGTATGTCCCATACATTAACTATATTGTCTTTGACAGCATATAAGAGCTCTCTTTTTTTTCACAGAAAAAATTGCTCTAAAGATAAATGGAACCTTTGTTGTCAAGCCCCACATTGGCCAGGGTTGGAGTAGTTAAGACACAATGATAAGAAAAATTCAGGGAAATGCATTTTTTGCTTAATATTCCCTGCTGAAATAAGGGGGTGGGATCTTATAGCCATCAAATACAGTAGCTTTGAACTATGGACAGCCATGAACACAGACCAAAGCTTTTATATACAATTATTTGTTCATTAGTGTATTTGTAAAATCTAAGATACCAGTTTGTAAGAATATGAGCTATATAACAAACCTAGATACAGTATTGATATCAAATTTATTGTACTGTATGTTTTATTAAAATGATCATTAAATAAAGAGCAAGAAAAAAGACTACAAATCTCATTAAGGCAATTAATCATTAATAAAATCAGCCATCACTTGCCAGACTGTAAATGCTAAACATCCAATTTCCTATAATCAGTCAAATGAATATCCTACTATCTTATTAAGCAGTTATGTACTTTCATTCACACATACCCAACCACAACTTATAATGTTTATAAATGTCAACACATATTTGAGCTATTGTGTCATGAGATCATTTAGCTTGTTATTCTCTATAGGCTTCTTATAACAGACAATAAATTATATACAAGGCATACATATTCTTTTATGAAGTGAATATATATATAAGGGTATCAATGATCATAAACACTTACATGATAAGATAAGAGAATGTCATTCAACGTCCATACACAAAGTAGGTATGCTTAAATAAGAGGCACACAAAATAATAATTTAGAACTATAAGAATATGAGGTTACAATAACTGGAAGACTCGGGTGTTGAAAATTGATATAATGCAAACAATCTTAGTACATTCAAGCTGAGAGATTTTTTTCCCTTTTCAACAGGAGTTCTTCCTTCATCCTACATAAATTTTGTAAATATTTTATTAGTTAATAATTGGTGAAATGGCCATACATATTACATCTTTTTAAACAGAAGCCAAGTACAATGAGATAAATTCTCAGAGCCGTATTTAAGGCAGTGCCAACAGTGCAGCTGCACAGGGACCCAAGATTTTAAGACCCCCACCCCATGTCATTAAAATATTTTTATTTTCAAGGTTTTTCAGTGTTTCAATTTGTTTGAGGAATTATTATGTTACAGAGATAGATTATTGATCCATAAAGTACTTTACATTAAATTAAACATCATAAATTTAGGAATATTTCATTTTTGTTCTGAAAATAATAACTAATATTAGAAGGCTCCCCAAGAAATGTTATACATAGGGCCCCATCAATGTTAAATTCGGCCCTGCAAATTCTAGTCTAATCTAGTAAGAGTGAAAGAAGCTCTACCAGTGCGCTCTCCATTTTTCTAGTCAGTTTCTGTTTAAATGAGTTTAGTCGGATTCAAACAAGCATTAAATCAGCAGGATCAAATCAAGATCAAATTTTTCTTGGAGATTAATATAAAAATTCGCCATGTTATTTTTTGTTTGTTTCTACCAGGCTTTTCTGCCTTCAATCTAAAATTGAGAATCAAACAGTGCCCTGAACTAGAGAATGAAATGTAATTTTCCTCTTTCAGAGAAAAGGTTCTATTTTCTAGATGAGTGTACAATCTGATTATCAATTTCCATTATATGCGAATATTTCTCATCCAATAAATTTTGCAAATTCAATCTTAATAAGAATTTCTATATTAAACAAATATTTCCTTGGCATCTTCAGGTGAAGATTTTAGGAGATAAATGAAATTTAATTTTAAAAAGTATTACCCAAATTACACACATCTATCTTCTGTTCTAAAATACTTCAGTATTCCAATGATCAACTCTGATAGTTACATAAAAGATGCAATATCTATGAGAGCAAGTAAGCTCCTTATATTACTCAATAAAAACAGAAATTCCAATCAAAATTATAATGCAAACATTAAGTTCATGAATTAGATTATGAATATACTCTAAAATGTATTACTTTCTTAGAGAAAGGACCTATATTTGAAATCAGGTGTGAAACAATAAAGTTAATTCTCCCGTGTTGTGAAGGGCAATTGTTGATGTAGACATTCAATGACCTTTAACAGATTATAATATTTGGCTATCAATAGAATAATATGGTAAAGTGTGTAAGCATACAAGGTTGAGGTCAGCAAGACATGTTGTGTGATTTAAAGAGCAAGTCAGTTGAGTGACAGAATGATGGAGATTAATATTGTAATCTGGTAAGAAAAAAGAGGTAAAAGGTTAGAAGCTTATACGGACAGGAAAAAAACCCAACAACAGTTTAATGATGAATGAAATGTATGCATGTAAGTATTTAACAGCATAGAATTAATTTTTTTGAATTAAATTTACCCCACTTTAAAATTTGCATCTTTTTTTTTTATGAATGAAATTTTTCTAAAAAAGGCCTTTGGCAACATTAATTCAAACATACTATAAAATATTTATACTAGAAAAATATTAAACTAAAAAATTCCTAACATACTCGTTCATGCAAGTGTCACTGATCTTTTGTAGTAAATTTAAACTGTTCGCTGCCACAGGAGATAATTTTGTTATACATGCACACTACAACTTGTCTTAGCAAGTTGTCAGTCCAGTGCCACAGTGGAGATAACTCGTCTTTAGTGGGTTATACTTCCGCAAGATGGCAGCATTTCCTTGTGCAGAGAAAGGAAATTTGTATATTTACTTTGGTGATATGACAACTGGGGAATGTTTGCACAACTTTTCACGCGTGTGAGGATTACTTTTTATATAAATAAGTATTTAACTTGACAGACAAGATAACTTGTCTTAGCAAGTAGTCATTCCTGTGCCACAGACGAGAAAACCCAGCACATGAGTTACGTTAAAAAATATACTTGGTAGTAAACAGGTTAAGATAGAATTTTCAGAGTTCACATCGGTATAAACAGCAAAAGGCATTCAACAGCAAAATATGGAAAAACTATACCAGGACCAGGGCTCCAGACTAACTTTATTCACTACCGTCCAGAAAAGATTTTAACCATCCTGAAGGAAATGTAAACTGACCCAAAAAAAAAAGAAATCCTCATCAAATTAAGAAAAAAAAAAAAGAAAAAGATATCTTCCCCTGACGTCGCCGGGACAGAGGTGTTTTGTTTAAAAAAAAAAAAAAAAAAAAATAAAAAAAAATCACTTCCGTCCCTGAGGCATCCTGGGGGAAGAGATTTGTTCGTCCCGAATAAATTTTTACCATTCCTTTGACGACATTAATTTCGAGCCCTGACCTGGACTTACAAAAATATTGACTACATGAAGAGAAAATCAATATCAGAAAGACTGTTAAATGGCATCACACGAGCTGGAGAGGCATCGTCTTCTGTTGATGACGATGCGGGCCTCATTTAACTAACTAACAACGATATAACACAAAGATCATAACACGAGGAGATCAGAATGAGAAATCAGCATCTGGTATTGCTCAAAAAGAGCACTGAGATGGATGCCAGATGATCCATCATGCTATGAAATAAACTTGTTAATTATTACTCACCTGCTAGAAAGAAAAAGTTATGGTAACTCCCATCAAATACTTTATGGCAATAAGAAAGAAGTGCTATAATCAAACATACCACATATCAGGCAAAAGAAAAGTACTGATGGCATCCCTAAAATACTTACTGGAGATGCAGATAATAGGGCTGGAAAATCATTGGAAATGTCCCAAAAATGAAATAGTTTGAAATTATCTGGCGTGAGGAGTATATTAAACCCAAGACATTTTATCTTACTTTCAGTGGCTCAAAACCTTTTTGGGTTGTGTGTGTGTGTGAGAGTGAAACTTTATGCTAGTTTCTTGCAATTAAAACCAAAATTAAAACTTCAAGATATTTAAATTATTGCAATATGTTTTAAAATTTAAAAACAAAAGTCTGTGAGGATACCTACATCTATTTTAGCATTTAAAAAAAAAATTATTGAATATTCCAAACATTAACCATAATTAGATAGACATCAACATTTAAAGTAAGGATGCAATGTTGAACAATTAGATTGTATAATACTGATATTTCAGTTTTATTCTGAAGAATAATGAACTGGGCAGTATAATGGGAATAATTGTATTGGCTAACTTTGATTTTAGTTAAAAGGGATCAGGAAAATCAATTTCTTTATTAAAGAAAACAACTATATCTGTAGTTTGGGAATAGGAAGCGTTTTAAAAATAGAAATCTTATATGGAACAACTGATATAAACCAATATCAAGTAAATACAATAGATGCCTAAAACCTGTAAACCTGCTACATTTGATTTAGTTTACAGCTATGTATGACCTATAAAAGCAGCTTTCATTTGTTTTGATGCTGCAAATTCTATCAATTCATTTGTACTAGTTGGAACATGTGACTTCTTTTGAGCCTGAGGGAATATTAATAAGAGTAACAAGCGTTCTTAGGAATTGATGTCTATTTTGTTTTGCCTAGTAAACTATGTAAAAATGATCAAAATATTTTTAGCATTTGTGTTTGTGAGACAAAGTATGAAAATTCAAGGAATAATATTTAAGTAGGCACTGGAAACCAAATGGTGGTGGACAAGAAAGATTTGAAGGTTGTTTTTTTTGCCAAGAAAATCCCATTAGTTCTAAAAAGAAGGGTCTACAACCAATGTATCCTCAATATAGTCACCTATGGAGTTGAAACATGGAACCTAACCAAAAGATTGGCCCTCAAACTGAGTGCACAGGAGAGAATCATGCTCAACATCACATGGAGAGATCACAAGACAGCACATTATATTAGAAAACAAACAGGAGTCAGAGATATAAAAACCATTAGAAAACTCAAATGGCAATGGGCTGGTCATGTTGCTAGAATGTCAGACAACCAGTGGACATCACAACTCACTATGTGGATCCCCAGAGATCATATGCGAAACTGTGGCCGGCAAAAAAATAAGATGTCGTAACGAACTAGACAAATTCAGAAATTACTGGTTCCGCAACACCCATGATAGAGAGGTCTGACGATTCTTGGGGAAGGTCTATGTCCAACGACAGACACTAAAAGACTAATGATGAGTAATAGATGACTAAATCGAAGCTTAAACTAAAAGGTATCAAACTACTGTTATGGCAAAGCAATCCTTAGTATTATATTTTAATACTAGATTAGTTTATAATACTGTCAACCCCCCCCCCCCAACATTTCCTAGCTTTTGGTAATCCATAAACAAAAAGTGACAAAGAACCTACCAAAATGCCATACATAGAGTACATGTGAGATTACTGAACTGAGATATTTACTCAGGTAAGCAGAATTTCCTTTATCATTAATACACAAGTGTTCTTTTTGTTTGGAGTCTACTGACTTGACAAAAGGAAATATTCTTGTCTGTTTTTCTATGAAAGTGAGCTGCTAGAATAATAATGTCTTAGCAGGCAGAAAGACCTTACAGAGCCAACTCCAATGACAATTTTCTTTTCTTTTTTTTAATCTATTAGGTTTTTAGACAACCTTTAAGAGACAAGAGATAAAAAATCAAAATGTGTGCAATAATAACTAGCTTTACCATCAGTATCTTCAATACTATCACAAAAGAAAAGGTGATTGCAGAGAAAGATACAGAATAAATAGAATTATGTATAATTAATAAAAGTATTAAGTGATTTGAGTTTGAGTAGAAGCCAAAGTCACTGATTCATGAAAAGATTAGGATGAATGGATTGTCATATTTTTCCAGGCCACTGGAGTGCTTACTGAGGAGGCAATATAATATGCAAAAAGTCTCTGGCTGTTATATTAATAGCAGAAAATATGGGACTAAGTAAAGGCATACATTATACTTTAATGTGAGACTAGTAGTTGTGACCTAATATGATCAACCTGTTTACCTAGATATTAAACATACATTAATCATTGAAAATACTTTTACAAAGCATTATTTCTTTGATGTAAAGACTATCAAAACATAGCTGTGAACTAAACTTTTGCCATGGTCAACTACTAATAAATTTTCCATAAATTTTATTCACAGAACTTTTAGAGTTTGATACATTAAATTCTGAATAACAGTCAAGTTAATAAAATGTAAATTCATGACTTAACCTGTTGAACCTGTAGTACCAGTTTACCAGTACAACTCTCCGTTGTCTAATCACTGTAGTACCAATAAACTGGTGAGACCATGTACCTAAATTTTAGAGTCTGTAAAATAGCTTGAAACAAAGTATTCAGTGTAGTTCTGCTCCGTACTCTTAGGAATAGGGTAACTCTAATGGCTGTACCCTTTGTTTATATATTTCTGTGAATAATTCATAACGTTTTTGTGTACTTATGAAAACGGATAGAGAATCCTATAAACCCAGCTGCTCAGGAGTGAAAAGGAGGCTGTAAGCTTTATGAGTACTGAAGAAATATTATCTAAAGTGCTGGAATCTGATGACATTGAAATCGTTTACGATGAAGACTATCCCAGCGACCTCAAGTTAGTGTGCACCGACGTGGTGATGATAGCAGTGACAAGAACAATCATGAGGATAAGGGGACGTGTTCTGTTACACAGGCAGTTCAGAAAGTGAAATTTGCCAAAAATATTCAAGGATTGTGTATTGGCAAGTGGACAGATCACAGGGTTCAATGGGTTAAATTGGAACAATAATAGATAATTGGCATGAAAAAAAAAGAAAGAAAAGAAATGGTGCTATATTCCAAAACGATTCAATTCACATGGTAGTTGACATTTGAAAAGACATCCTTTGTTTTGTATATTGATGAAAAGAGTTCAATATTATGTTGCAAGAGATTATCGTTGACCATTAAAAGCTTCAAAACAGAGGAATTTTAAAATCTTCTCTGACCATAATGGCACATAATAATATTGTCTAATATAATGAACAATGATTTTTTTCCCCCTGTCCCTAACAATGGACTCTTCTATTTGAAGGTAACAATTTTGCTGATGAAAATATCTCCTACCGACTATTTGAATGTATGGACACTTCCACTTTTAAAAAAATTTTTTTTTTAAATCATCTCATAGAAGTTCAAATATATCCATTAATCTTTTCATGGGGATTAACTAGTTGTCTAATACTTAATAATAACAGAATAAGAAAGGGATGTGGAAAAGGTAACAAAATATTCTTAAATATCAATCATGAATATAAAGTAGCAAAACGAATAAGAAAGAAAATCAATGAAAGAGGGAAAAGAAGAGAGAAAGTCAAAATCAAATAGAATGAAGATAAAACTAAATAGGGGGAGCATCTGATATGATTGAAATTGGACTTCAATCAAGAACTATTGTCCCTTGGGAGATTAAAACAATATAAAATTGTAGCTAATCAGTAGATTTTGATCTAAATAACAACCAGAGTCCAAACAACCAGAGTACATCAAGTTGGCTTATTAAAAAGCAAATTGCTATAAAACAGCATAATATGAACAAAAGAAAAGAATGTGTTATTCTTCATAAGATTAAATCCTAAAACAATTTTCATTTTTTAGAAGTATGCAGAGACAGAGAGAGAGACAGAGACAGAGACAGAGAGACAGAGAGACAGAGACAGAGACAGAGAGAGAGACAGAGACAGACAGACAGAGAGACAGACAGAGAGAGAGACAGAGAGAGAGAGAGAGACAGAGAGAGACAGAGAGAGAGAGAGACACAGAGAGAGAGAGACACAGAGAGAGAGAGACAGAGAGAGGGAGGGAGGGAGAGAGGGAGGGAGGGAAACAGAGAGAGAATACCAGGGAAAACTTCCTTATAACATTATTCAAACTAATCTTGACAGAAATTACAATACAATTTGACATGCAAATTGCCGATAAGTTTTCTGTTTAACTCTTTGTGGTACGTTTCTTTTTCGTTGCCATCTGTTGAACAACAAAATGGTGGCACAATATATAAACCTCTGTGCTCCAAGATATATGAAGATAAAAGGGTGGTATTAAAATTGACCCACCACACAGATACCACCACTTCAAAAGTGGGATGAAATTTAACCTACAAAGGGTTAACACAAAACTTTGAATGGATTGAATTTCATTTCACATGACTTATTTATAACCTGCATCACTAAAGCTTACAACTTATTGTTTTGGTAAAAGGAAAAAAAAAAAACACACTTTTTATTAAATTTGACTAGATTTTACCTTCATCCTAATTTTGGTTATTTTTATACAACTTATTAATTTGGGCCACTGTTTCTATGGCAACCTTCGGTGAGAATCAAACTCACACCCTCATTGCCAAAGGGAGACTAGTTTACACTTAGCTGCTTTTACCAATCGGCAATAGAAACAGTGGCCCGAATTAATAAAAAGTGGTGTTACTATACTTCATCCAATAATAAAGATTGATTTAGAAAAAAAAAAATGGTTTGTTAAAAACTCAAGTAAAATGCAATAAACTTTCTCAACCTTTTTTATAAAAGCTGTTGAACTTGAAGTTGACTGAAAACAGCAGAAGTACCAAATATGTCGATATCATAAAAACAATCTGAAATATACATATTAAATATGTATCCTAAAAATCCAGTAAATACATGAAAAAATTCACTTTGTTGCATATGGACTTGTGTTTGATATTTAATGGTTACCAGTTTTTAAATGAAAAACTCTCTGCAGAAATATTTATTCAATGGAGATACAAACAATGAACAGTGAGAATACCAAAACAATTTCATTGAAGAGTAACATGCCTTGAAATAGAGACTATATATGGTCGATGTGTTTGTCGCATTTATCTAACTTCGTTCGATAAATAATAAGAAAGTTTGTTATGGTCCGTGTTCGCCTCAGTTATTAAACTTTTTTCAATAAATCTGAAGTCAGTTCGAATGGATCCATGTGTTTGTTAAAGCTGAAATTCACTATATCAAGGTTTGAAAGGGGGGAAAAAAGTCATACGAATGTTTCAAATTGTGTAAGAGGAAGCAGATATTTATATAACAAAGACAACCTATAAATGCACCAACTGTTGTGGGAGTAGATGAAAAGCCAGTTAGAAAATTCAAAACAAGGTTTTTAAACACCAACCAGTGGGACTGCAGTCAGCTGCACTGCAAACGAACAATAACACCTGTCATGCAAAAGTAGTATGTTACAAGCAGGTTTTATTTAAAATCTATTTGCGATATATATTGCTATTAGATAACAGTATTACATTAGCCTGTGAAAGGTGCGGTGCACAGTAAATATTTCGATTTATAAAAAGATGCATAAATTAATCTTTAGTTTCAACTGTGTTTTAAAGCAGGTCATATCCAACCATTGTTCACTTCTGAATAATCTAAACTATCAAATACCATAAACTACTTCAACGGTATTTCTATCACACATTTTCAAAAACCTCCCTGGTTGAAATAAGAGTCTGTTCATATCTATTTAAATCTTCTTTGAAGATCTCTCAAAATTGTCTTAAAAACTTGTAAACGTTTTACATCTATCACCCAGGTTTATCAAAAGAAATCCAAAGATGCTTAAAATTGGTTTATTGCTTCATTAGGTGAAAAAAGACAGCTGTGACTATAAAAACCAAGACACTGATCTGAGTAAATCAATGTATAATAATTTTTATAACTACAGTAAATACCCACTATAACAAACCAAATGGGGGAGGGGGGTCATTGAAGCTGAAAGTTCATTATACCCAATGGTTGCCCCTCGTTCAGTAAATAAGTTTAGTAGTTTGCTGCATTTAATGAACCTGGTTCGGTAAATCCAAATGCAGTTCGGTTGTCCCTTATTCTAATTTGACCGTACCAATGTTAAGTACAGCACAAAAAAATGTGTTGCCGCAAACGAGTATCCAAGGAGACTACGCATCACCACGCATGTGTGCCAGAATTCCTTCACACCAACGTATACCATCAGTCTTGGCAAGCATGTTATTGGTTCTCATATTTATTGAACTTCGTTCAGTAAATAAGAAAGTTTGTTATGGTCCACTTTTGCCACATTTATACAGTCTGCTTGTTTGCCGCATTTATCGAACTTAGTTTGGTAAATCCAAAGTCAGATCGAATGGATCCACAAATTTGTTAAAGCCAAAACTCATTATATCGAGGCTTTACTGTACTTTTAACTTTTTTTTAGAATGCTTTCCTTGGTGGACTAATGAGATACCAGCAAAATAATCAGGCTTATAGGAGTTGGTGCAATCTGATAAATATTCACAGCAAAGTATTAATATCAAGGATAGGAACGGAATATTTTTAACCAAATTGTTTTCTCTGGTGTGATTATTACAACACAGCACAATGGTATTAGAAAGCAAACAAGTATCAGAGATATCCTAAAAAACATTAGGAAGCTCAAATATCAATGAGCAGACCATATTGCAAGAATATCAGACAACTGCTGGACATCGTGACTCACAACATGGATCCACTGAGATCATATGCAAAACTGTATCCAACAAAAAATAAGATAGTGTGATGATTTAGACAAGTTCAGAAGGTATTGGCACTGTAACACCCAGGAGCGAAAAAACTTGCAGATTTTGGGGAAGGCCTATTTTCAACAACAGACTTTAAAAGGCTGATGATGAGACATACACATAACAATACACAAAAGAACTTTTTGAGGAAATGGGTATGATAAGTGACCTTATCAAGAAAGCTTTTACAAAGTCTCTGTTAAAATTTTCAACAGAGACTTTGTAAAAGCTTTCTTGATAAGGTCACTTTCTTTACATCTGGTTTGTAAACTTTCAATGAAAGTTTACAAACCAGATGTAAAGAATGATTTTATTCCATTTAACAGTGAGCCGCAAATACATACAAAGAAAAACACAAAAACACTTAAGCAACAAAAATAAGATGAAATAAAAACTTAGTCAAAAATTAATAATGAAAATGCTTCATCTAAGAAAATCAGATAACTCAAGGGTAATGAGATATTATTATAAAGTTTGTAAAATAGTAGTCTTCCTCACCTGAACTACAAGATAATGTGTTTAAAGTCAGGTAAAATGTAGAATCATCATGGTGCATAGCCAAAGATGGCTAACAGCTGCATAAATGATATTCGATACACTGAGTCAGAAGATTGTGTATGATTAGCTGAAATATTGCAACTATGTAGAGTATTTAGGATTTAAATTATATATGGCCTGAAAGATCTCCAGCTTTTATTTTTAAAAAGTTCAACCATTAACTTAAAATTCCATTCTATGATCAGATGACCTTTAGGAGGGCCGAGTGGCATAGGACAGAGGAAGGAGAGAGCCAGGAAGCAAACTGCCTTTCTAGCAAACCCATTTGGTTTTACAAAACAACTGCTAGGGCAGAAGCATAGCGCCCAGCTCACCTACTCCAAAGCTGAGATCGACTGACACCTCAGAGATGCCTTCAGTGAGGAATCCAGGAAGCAAGATCTGGGCCACTGCAAGTCCTTGATCAAACTACTTGCACCAACTTTGGAAATTAACAGGAAGGTGCCCGGCTGGAAGTAAGTCCAAGAGGTGGTCAAGAAAGCAAGAGCAAGCTCAGCCCTGGGATCAAGAGGGTTACCTTACAAGGTTTACAAGAACTGTTCAAGGTTACTCCACAGGATTCTGAAGGTGATCTGGAGGAAGGGCAAGGTGGATCATCAGTAGAGGTATGAGGAATGGGTTTGGATCCCAAAGGAGGAAGAGTCAAAGAATATCAATCAGTTCCAAACCATCTCGCTGCTCAGTGTGGAGGGAAGGATATTCTTCAGCATTGTTGCCAGGTGCATGACAGACTACCTAGGTCTAGAAATGAGAGATCCAGATGATACCAGGGTATCTGGAGCACACAGGCGATCACAGAAGCCCAAAAGAATAAGGGAGACCAGGTAGTGCTGTGGCTGGCCCTCTCCAATGGGCATAGTTCCCTCTAAGCTGTGCGCGTGCACACACATTTTACAACCAGAACACAAAGGTATGTTATCTAAGATAATATAGTAATTAATAATTATGCTTATACTAATAAGTATAAGTATAAGAATATATTATAATTACACTTACTGAAAATAATTTCTTAGCTAACTGTTTCTGTTAAGTAGTTAATTGGTTTAAAAACACAGTGCTATGGATGAAGTTTATAATTGCAAAAACATTCAGTATGCACATACTTTTGTCACAGGAAAAAAATCTGCACAACATGAAATTTTTGCGCTCACTAAAGATTAGAGGGGACATTGCTGATGGGTCAATACCACACAAGCTGGTCAAACAGGCACTGAACAAAAACACCCACTGACCCCAGGAACCATCACAGATAATGTGTCCAGAGTGGAAAAAAAAAAAATCACCAATCATCCCAGCTGGATCTTTCAAGTAAAGCCTGAAAATATTTGTCTTACGCATATTGTAAATGGTATTTTAGACATCTTCAGGTGGATCTTTACAAAAACCTAACCAAAATATTGGCTCTCGAACAAAGAACCATGCAACTTGCACAGGAGAGGATCATGCTTAACATCACATGGAGAGATCACAAGACAGCACAGTATATTAGAAAAGGAAAAAAAAGGAGTCAGATATATAATCGATTAGAAAACTCAAATGGCAATGGGCAGGCCATGTTGCAAGAACATCAGACAACCGCTAAACATCATGATTCACAACGTGGATCCCCAGAGATCATATGTAAAATTGTTGCCGGCATAAAAATAAGATGGCGAGACGCTTTAGACAGGAGATATTGGCGCAGCGCTGCCCGCAATACAGAGATCTGGCGAATCTTGGGAAGGGCTATGTCCAACGACAGACGTTAAAAGGTTGAGGATGATGATGAAGGTGTTGGATCTACAAACATTCATTCACACCTGGCACACTTATGAATAGTGTTTGTATGTGTGATAAAAGATCATTACAGAAACATATTTATAAGGGCAAAGTCTGAGCTTTTGTTTCTCACAATGTTTGTTTCATTCATAATATCTTAACTTTTTCCCAGAAGACAGATTTGTTGTGTTCATGGAAAATATGTTGTATGTAATGGAGTAATATATTTTCTAATTTAAAAATAGCTTGATAAATCTTGAAAGTGGGTTTAAATGTTAATAGAAGTCATTAGGTTTGAGTATTGTTTGTTTTCTTTTACTTCGAAGGTTCATGCTCATACTGAATAAATTAGGTTCCATTGAACTTGGAGATAAATTTCAAGGAATAATTGTCTAGTTATGGAAAAAATTCATGATACCAGCAGAAGTTATACAGGATTTTTGTACCTTTACTGGACATTTTATTACATCTGAACCAATGGAAGAGAGTGCTTATGCTTAAATGGCAGCAAAAGGGACTTAACCTCCACTATAACCGTATACCACCCAACCTTGCAATGTAATGAACAAGGGTAAGAATAGAAGAGGAAGCTTATACTTGAACCTTCACTATAACTGTCATTCATTCATTACTCTCTCACAGGTATGAAGCCTAAAAATTAAGTTATATAGTTGTAGTAGATCACAGAAATATAGGCAGAAGAAGTAATCAAAAATAATAACAGATATATTAGTTTCATTTGCTTTTCATCATAGTTACTATAGATACATTCCATAGAGCTCTTTAGCCCTGTAAGGCTGTCCATCTTGGGCATTGGGCTCACATCCCAGTCCCATAAAAATACATAAATGCTACAAATAAATGCTTGGCTCTCCCTGGATTGTTCAAGAAATGGAGACAAAATCTTGCAACAAGGGAAGCAACTGAATCAGAGATTTTACTGTTGAAAATTCAAAAAGGTGCTGGCAATTTGAGGGTTTTTGTATTTGCCAGTGTATAATCAAGTGAAGACATTGAAATTCAGACTTTTGTCTCCAGATGACAGACTAACCAAAGTGTAAATGACACATCTGCAGCATGAAAGGTAAACACATTGACTATATAGAATTTGAGCGCACATTTGTAATTCAATGTAGCTTTATGGTTAGTATACCATCAAGTAGCTTCAATTAAATATTTTTAAATACTGGTTAATTGCTATGAGTATTTCCCAGTGATGTTTTCAGGAAAGGCATACAAAAACTTCCACCTCTTCAAATAAACCAACTTCCCACATTATTTAATTAAATCTTGCCCAAAGATTACACAGCCTGTTAGAAAACCGCTTTGAATATTATGGCTTCCAAAGATAAAATATAAGCAGTCAAATTGTTTTCCTTTCTCAGATAAAAACAATAGTTACTGTGAAATTGTTATTAATAGCAAAAGATAAAGTGGGAACGGCCTAGATTCAAAAATAAAAAACACTAGAATCTTGATTTTATTTTAATGTCCAGCAGATTTCTTTGTAAATGGCTATTACATTTAATTTACTAGATAAGCTATGAAAGAATCAAGTTACAAATTGAGATTATAAGTAAACGGGTCTGGTTAGTCACTCAATAGAAACAGTCATGTGACCATCGTCTTTTGGCAGCATGCCGTGTTGGGATCAATTAAAAAATTGGAAAAGGGGGTGATCAATGAATAAGTTACTTCTCTCGCCTCTAGTTGGGCAGTGATCACTAAAAATGTCTGAATTTGACAAACTAAGGGACCAAAATGTTTTTTCTTCTAGACATAAGGAGTAAATGTTTAAATTTTCATCCCTCTAGCTCCATTGGTGCAGCCTGTATGCACGATATATAGATAGCCAACCAGACCAACTTAAAAACTGAAGAAACCTATGTTGACAGTTTCTAATAGGATTTCTTCTTTTTTTTTTGAGTGGGGTGCATGAGAATATTAACAGTTACATAACATTCTCAAGTCTAATTTCACCTTGTATGAATAAATAAATTAGATAAAAGCTGTTTATACAGAAAAGAAAAAATTGGTAGGAAAGATGTAATTTAAATACTTAAAGAGCCCTAACTTCAGTTTTTAGATGAGTTCTCGCATCTCTATAAGACACTTTTCGGGGTCTGTTCCTAATACGGGGACTCTGAGAAAGGTTTTTGAAAACCTATTCATATAAAATCTCATTTAACATATTTTACTGTGTTGTTTATTCCTGTAGACCCCTTTTGGAGCATAGGGCAAAAACCATGCAACTCTGTTTTCAGTCTCAAGTAGGTTTTATGCAGAGGAGTTTCTAACCAGCTATGGTAACTTCCTAACTGGGTTTTTTCTGTCAGAGTAAGCTTCTCTTAGATGGACTGCCTTACAGGGCTAAAGGGTTCCAACTGCCCTGCTATTTACCCATGGCTAATGGGAAGTGGATTCATGCCTTTCCCAAGGGCATTAATGAAAGTAATCAGCATTGGCCGAAATTTAAACTCGGTTCGCCAATTCTGTGCTGGTAACCATTACGGCTGAAATTCAAACTCGGTTTGCCAATTCTGTTTTTGTACCTTTAACCATTTCCACCTCATTTGACTGTATTCTAAGTTAATTTATGCAAGATCAACCTAATATGCAGCAGGAAATTAGAGCATACTCATCATATAAGTTACGTAACTCATCTTACTTAAATTTGATATGAATGTTTCTTTCTTTGAGTTAATGTTTTTTATATTTTTGACATAAAATTGTATAAGAAAATCATTTCAGAATCCACAAATCAACCGAGATTTCCTTCCTCAAACTGAAACCTATGATGAAACGGATTCAAGTATTGGGAATGAAAGAAAATATTCAATTGTTTGTAAAACTGGAAACTTTAAAAAATCTTAAATTTTTAGAAAATATTAAAATATTGATACAAACAGACCTGTATTCATAGGTTCAACTAAATTCAATGATCTAGAATTTTCCAATGTTAAACACATTTTTATACATTTTCAATAATATAAAAATATCTAGCAGTGACGGTAGGGAATTGAAACAATCAGTTATTTTAGCCTTCCGATTTAGGTCATGATTTTCTGAGCTTGGCAGGTTTTGAATTATTTTTCTGCCTTACAGGAAAATCAATAAAACTCAAGAAACCAAAGACAATCACAAAAATGTAATTCTAGTGAAAAGAGAAATAACAAGATTGGCTGCTGCAGGGCCAAACTCCACTCCTACTTCTATTCCGACTGAAGATGATTACTGCAACTTTTGTATTGTATGTATAAATAAAAAATGATAAAAATATATTTATTTATTAGAATGAAATAAGCACATGAGTATCTGTATGATAAATTTTCATTAATATCTAAGACGTGTCAATTTAGCTCAGTCAATAAGATACCCGGCTAGCGATCACTAGGTTGTGAGTTCAAATCATGGTAGGGGAATGGGGATTTTACATATTGGTTTTCACTCAAAATTTTGGTGAGGATTGTTCTTGTTCTTGTTACATGAAAATCAAGTCAACTCTTGACTGTCCTGGAGTTTGACAAAAATGCAATTTTGTACCCGACTACTATTACTCACAATAAGCCTGTTGTACTAATTTGTATTCAAATAAAACTTTTGAGTTGTGAAATACAAGAAATTCCAAATTATTTTAATATTTATATCTTGTAAACACAATTAATTTAGGTGCAGGTGGCCTAATGGTAAACAGCACAGAAAATGGAATCGGTGAACAGAGTTCAAATCCAAAAGACAGTTTGCTTTCACTTAGCACTAATGCCCTTGGGAAATAGCAGTGCAGACAGGGCTCTTCAGCTTTGGTTGGCAACCAGTATAGGAGACAGTCAACTCTTAATTCAAACTGGGAGACTCCAGCCCTTTGTCCAGCGTTCTGAGAGGCTGGCAACAGACAGAGTAAGGAATGTGTTCCTGAAATGTAAGGTTAACAGGGTTCTGGTGAAGCTTCCATGGGCCTAGCAAGCCAGAAGTGGATGATAATAAATTGATCAAATAAAATAGAGAATAAAAAATGGACATCAGAATAACGCAACCGCCACAACGAGTACAAGTGGAAGATAAACAATAAAAAAACATCTTGTATCACAAGATTAGTTTCTGTCACAAGCTTATCAAGGTCAGAGCTTTATTGCTTTCATGACTGGAAGCTATTAAGTGAGTCAAGGAGAAATTAAATTATAACTAAATTCGGTCAAATTAGAAGAATCATAAAATTTGTCTGCCACAAATCATCATGAACTGTTACATTTCTTTGGTACATCATTACCTGTAGTAACTCTTGTGTTGGTAAAGCTTTCATTTTTGGTTATCTTAATTATGCCCTACAACACATTTTTTAGTATAAATCATCTAGATACCAATGAAATTTGAAAACAATTCTGATTAAAAGAGCACATTGATTAAAATATACTTTATCTTTCTGTAATTTTGACAGGAGTCGTTATCATTTCAAGAGCTGTTTGAACAACTTTGTTTAACATACCTTCTGTCATTTTGAGAAGAGTCATTATCATTCCAAGAGTTTGGACTATTGATCTCATTTTTTTTGTTGGTACAACAAGAACAGTTTACTTAACTCTTAAATTCATACAAAAATTTTTTTTAAATAGAATGTCAATTTCAAGGGAAATAACTTCTAATTAAAATTATCTCTCTTTGACCATTTGGTGAATTTTCAAAAATTCAATTCACAGAAGAATTCCATTATTTTTTTATGGTATTCATTGAAGAGTTCCATTGTAAAACATGGTCTGTCATCCATGTACTTTTGACAGGTGTCATTATCATTGCAAGATGTGTTTGAACTTTTGATCTTATTCTTTTTGTGGGTGATCTATTCTATGGCCTTCCTCGGGAGTATAATCTATATGGAAAGAGGGAGAGGGGCTTTTTTTTCCCCTCAAGGTAACGTCCACCAATATTGTAATAAAGAAGAAAATGGTGGTAAATGTATAGATAGGATGAACCCATGCAAACATGGAAATGAATATAAACCAGCCAAAACCTGAAAGTCAGGTTCAAGGACCATAGGAAAGCCATATCCAAAGGTGAAGTAGAGAAATCTGGTATAGCTGACCATATCTGCAGAAAGGATCATATTACCCCTTCTAGGATACGGTCCAAGTAATAGATAGCTTCACTTGAGGCAGTCCGTCAATATAGACAAAGACGTCCTCTATTCCTCCTCTCGGTATCTATCTTTGGCTCTCATCACTGGTTAGGTTTTTGACCTCAGCGTCCATGACTTCATAGATGGATTCTCAGGCTAAATTGGATGCGCACAGTTTGCCACAGGTCGGGCAACAATGATAATAGATAGAGAGCTGTGTACACTAGTCATATAGACAAATATACAGGTCAGACCAATGTGGATATCAGTGTGGTATGGTTTTCTTTGCTTAGCCAGGAAAGGATTGAAGCGCAACCTTGTGTATAAAATATTTATAATATGAAATATATTGTTATTAAAATCGCTTGTCACATGAATTGTTATGAGGTTTAACACAATGGGTTGATCTAATCAGTATATATGCCACCATTTTTGTTTTAGAGTATTGGTGCATATTACCTGGGATAGAGAAAAAAAAACTCTATTTGGATTGTACATATGAGGAAGGACATAGAATTGATAGGCCAAAATGTAACAAAAACAATGAGATCAATAGTCTGAACAACTCTTGGAATGGTATGCCATAAATGTATAGAAAATGTTTGTAGCTGTGCCTTCTTGTCTTAGCAATTTAAATTGTTATCAATAAAATAAGTTTTATTGATATACACAAACTAAGGGACCAATTTAGCACAAACTTACATGTAAATTAAAACCCTGCTAAAAACCTTTTTTGGGGGGCGGGGGGTAAAAAATTTCTAGACATAAGGAGAAAATGTTTAAATTTTCACCCCTCTAGCTCCATTGGTGCAGCCTAAAATAAGTTTTATTGATATACACCGCAAGTCTTTAAAAGTTGTATTCTACTTTCTTAAAATACCAAATTGTTCAATACAGAATAAAGATATGATACTTTTCTTTCAGGCTGAAAGAGTAAAAATTGTAACGGCACACAAAATACAGGTTTATTATTCATCACTTCCTGGATTCCCTTATTTAATGAATACATTTTCAGACTTCCTCTGATGTGTTTCTTCAGCCAGCTACTTGTATCCAGGTATTCACACGGATTGAAAACTGATTTCTCTCACAAGCTGTATTAACAAGAAAACCCTGACAGACAATTTACTTAACAGGTGTTTCTGCTGAAATAGAGATGCACAAAACTCAACCAGCTTCTGTTTTGCTGTGCTATGTTCACAAGTGAACATTACCTTTTGACACCCCCTGGTATATGAGAACCCCACTTTTCTTATAACTAATGTTCTAACAGGAATACAATTGGTTCTTAACTTCTGACTTGGTCCTGAAGTCTAGATGACACAATCAGGAATTTCAACTAAAACATCACATGTTTATCAGCAGGTGATATAAAGTTTTATTTCATGATGAAATCGATTATGTCATAAATTCACAAAAGATTTAATAACAAGTGATTAGACTAAACTGAACAGCTTAGCTTCTAAACTACTCACAGAAATTTCATACCAATTCATTTTTAAAGATTTACTATTAAGTTTGTAAAGGATAAGGTACATTCATTCGAAATGTAATAGGAGTGTGGTGAAAGTACAGGAAATGAAAAGTTTTCAACATTGTTGGGTACTCTCACTACTACTGTGACGTCACCTCCTACCACTTCTTATTCGGCAGAGAGCCAAGTCTTGCTTTGAACTCGAGTCTCGCTTAGTGTGAGAGCCTCGTTCTGGGAGTAGAGGTTGGAGGCCATTTGTAAACAGGAGTGAGAGAAAAGCCATTCGTGAACAACAGATAATGAACTGAGTTACAGTTCAAGTAAGCATGCGTTATTTATTACTTTGTGCAACGACACAAATACAACAATCAGCCAGTCAGAATTACGCCTATATAAAATAGGCGACACAGAAAAACCGGCAGATATAACAGACATTGCAAACGTTTTGAGAGCAGGTGTTACATATATTGACAGGTGGTGATGGATTCAATGAATTACTTATATCTTTCTTTTTACAAGTAGACCACCGAACATGTTTCAGATCATTTAAAAGTACAGTGATACCTTAATTAGTGCAGGTTTTGATATAGTACGGTTACAGTATT
>VCCN01001489.1:3213220-3225562 GCA_006491835.1 Architeuthis dux | reverse complement strand
CACTATTCAAGATATACCTGTATAACTTTTGTTCTACTTAACCTAGAAACCCTGTTTATTAGTATTTGTTAAAAATTCAAATCATTTGGCAAATGAATTTACATCTCTAAATTCAATTGGTAAATCTTTTCCAAAATCTAAGACGAATGCAAAGTACAAAATACTTGATAAGAAACAAGGACATGGTTAAGAAAAAGATTTGTCTGAAGTGGGACTTGAACCCAAACTTAAAGTGTCACTTGTAGCAAATGGCCATAAAATTTGGTTTTAACATGACTCAAATAACAGTATTTTATAATTTAATGAAAACTTGAAAATTCAACAGTGTACTGTAACCTCTTCAAAGCTGTCAGTAAAAAAAATGACAAAAAGAGATAAAATTTAAAATTAAAGCGTTGTACAATCGATAAAGGTATAGACCGTTTTTCCAAGTGAAACCTTATGGCTTTCTATAAAAGATTTGGAAGAAGGGAGACAAGTACAGGTGTCCCGTTATAATGTAGGTGTTGGGGTCCAAGAAAGCCAACTGTGTTACAACCGAGCCACAATAAAATCTAGCTATTTTGGAGATAGATTAATATTTTGGGGTCCACCATCCACCCGCGTTATAACGTGAGCTGCGCTACAACAGAGCAGGCTTGTATACAGCTGTGGAAACAGTGAAAACAGATTCAAATTCTAATATTGAAGCTAATTCAGTTACTTTTTGCTTAAAAAAAATATAAAAAAGGTAATGTTTAACAGTGTTAAATTTGACAGTTTTACAATTTAGGGTAAAAAAATAAAACAAAAAATCAATATGCAAAAACAAATTTATGAAAGTAGCACAGACTGGTTAAGACATGAGACACAAACAAATCTAATTTATTCTGAAAATGAGTAAATTATAACAGAAATCTTGGCAGCTTGTCATTTTTGAAGACCCATACAAATCTTGCAAGTTAACAATTGTATAAAAAATTTAAAAAAATGCCACTTTTCTGTCATTTTTTTTTGCCAGACATAAAAGAAACAAATATCAAACAATTTTAAAAAAATAATCTTTCACCCAATCACCAAGAGATCATATCAATAGAAAGTTCAATTATTATACAGCTATATCTATATGGGACATTAATGGTATTAATCTGAGAAATATTAGATTTTACATTTCTCTAAAGTCATCTTACTTCTCATATTAGATGTATTCTTAAAAAGATTTAATATAAACAAGAGTTGATAAAGCTACAAATTCAATAATTCATATCAGCATATACAAATGTTTGTCATTTAATATGCCAATGGTAAATATATTGCACTTTGTTTTAAAAGTAGTTTAAGTCTTATTTACATATTATTTGTTAAGTTTTGTTTAAATGTCAACAATTACACTTAGTTAAGAGTTTAAAGCTTTAAAATTATAAACTTTAATGCCTATTTACAAAAAATGTTTTCTCTACTAAACAACCACCAAAATACAGGATTTCAAGTAAAAAAAAAAAGATTTATAGAGACAGTTGAAATAAAGAAGCTGAAAACGGGAAGGCGAGAATCAAGGTATGAGTTTTCAGTTAACCATGTTAAAAATACCCTTTATTTGCCAACAATGAAGGGACTCTATTAGTAACGAGAAGTGGAGCAATGCCAGGTCGCAAATTCATCCAGCATCAGAGAATTAAATTGTTTCGGACACCTGACAAGAATGAATATTCATTGGTCAGTTGCCAGAGCCTACAATCTCAGAAGTTCACGCATCCAGGCAAGAGGACGACCTTGCAGGCATTGGATCGAGTGCATGTCAGAAAAGTTCTAGTGCATGTCAGAAAAGTTCCATGGCCTGTCCATCACAAAGGAGGTGACCCACTAAGTTATTGACTGCCGTCTCCATCTCCCCATCCCCACAACATGTGAAAGACAAAACAAAGAAAACTTGTGTATGGATGCACGCGCACAGATATCCCCATTTTAGTTTAGCATTTTTTTTTAAACAAATATGCTCAAATAGGTTAGATTTTGAAAAATATATTTAGTCTCGACAAAAAACAGCTGTGATTCTGTCCTAGATACAAAAAGACAAGCAGCAACAAAGGTTATGACTATCTATGAGAGAAGAATTAGGAATGACTATCTATGAGAGAAGAATTAGGAATGACTATCTATGAGAGAAGAATTAGGAAAAAAACAAAATGCTAAAACCCTTAGTTATCTGTGAGGATTTTATCCTGAAATGACACTGAAGGTTAAAATAATCCGTATTATACACAAATATTCATAAGCATACTTAAAGTTAAATTTTTTTGGTAATGATTATTATTGAACATTTTTTTAGAATATAGAAATATTGTTGAATATGCCTAAATATTATTATTAATTACACATAACACCTTAAAAATGATATCACACTGCATATATGTTAATTCTTAAATTGTATACAAATTACAATGAAACTACTCATTTGGCTTTACCACAGAGAAATTAAAATCTGTCTGATCACAAAAAATAATTTCTCTAAAGATGAGTAATTTTAAAGACATGTTAATTAAATATGTTAATAATTAGAGTGACAATTAGCTAAAGGTGTAAATAATAGGAAAGAGAAAGCTATGCAGTCAGGCAAATAAATATACTGAACTAATATTGAAATTCGAACATGGATGGTGGCAAAGTCACCAACCGTATCAAAAGGTAAACTGTACTCAATCAGACATACAAACATCTTAACTTTTAGTCATTTTCCATTGTCAAGTACAGAGGAAGCCGTTTATTATAATCACAGATGTTATCAAATGTTTATTGTTACCGATATCAGTCAGTCCCAAACACTTTATTTAAAATGCATTAAAACTAATTAAAAACTAAAAAATGAATTTCATATTAATTTTTCATAATGTAAAGTTGTTTATAATAATGAATTTAACAACATAACAATGGATTTAAATTGTCCCAATTTTGATAACGTTTGCTTAATGTTGTTATAAGCCGTTTATTGTTATCTAAAACAGGAGACCCCAACCTTTCTTTCACCATCGACCGGTTTAATATTGACAATATTCTTGCGGACCATAGGAGGGGAGGTGTTAATCATGATCAGAATATAGGTGATAAGTCAACTATAAGTTACTTTATAAGAGGCTAATACACTCAATTGTGTTTCTAAAAAAGGGTTTATATATCAAATTTAATATTAAGATCCAAGGAAATGAATGTTTATATTTTAAAAAGAAATATTGCCAAATCATATCATTTCCTCAAGGCCCAGTAGCCAGTTCAGGATTAAGGGGGGTGCTGAGTGGGCTGAAGCCTGGGGCCCCCAAAATTAGTTAACAGAAAAAAATTGCCATATAGTATGTGGATGAAATCCAATATAACAACAATTCAATAGAATTTCTTGTTTACTTGCACTAGTAATCATTTTGATAGGAGGGCCCGTTTGAATTATAGCATGGGGCCCCATGCAACCTTAATCTGGCAGCACAAGTTTTGTGGCCCGGTACAAGTCCACAGTTGGGGACCACTGATCTAAAAAGACCTTGTCCAAAAATGATCACAATAAGTGGTTTCCTTTGTAGATCTTGACAAGTTCCTTCCTGCCCAGATGGGCTCAGTCACAGCAGTAGCAGCTGGACAGTTTACTGGACAAGGAATGTAGTGGTTCAGAGATAAAACTGGTTCAGACTTATTTCTAATCAGTTCTTACCAACTGTTTACATTACTATTTTAAGTTTACAGAGAAGCAGGTAATAATTGAGAGAAAGAGTCACTGTTTACAGAAGCCAGCTTTAAAGTAGTTAATAAGAACCTCATAACAACATCTGACATCTCAAATATTCAAGTTAGCAGACACCACTTGAAACTGAGCTCAGTCTCTAAATAAAGACCTTAAGCAAACCATGCATTCTACCCGTTGCTTATATTGGTCAATTGCAAGCACATCGTGTACGAGCGTGTTTATACAGTTACAAACATATTCAATTCAACACCAGAGTGGCAAGTGAGAGGCCATGATATTTTATGCAGGTGACCAACACTCAAATATAACAGTAGAATGACTATTTTCTTGGATTTTACACCTGAAGAAGGCCGAAGAATGGATGGCCGAAACGTTGTGTTTACAACACAAACAACAAGAAGGAGTTCAATCGTCTGAAGAACCATTCGAATAGTAGAATGACTGTTTTGATCTTAGTTTGCTAAATTTACACTAGTACAGCCATGAAAGAAATAATCTTACAAGAGCCATTTTTAATTTTTGACTAGTATTTACTTTCACCTTTATTTTATAGTGTACCCCACCCCCCTTATATTGCAACTTTATGACAGTGAGTAAACAGTGCAGATTGGAAATAAAGAATAAGCTCTCTGTGAGGCTCGAACTAGCATCCCTTTTGCCTCGAGAAGTTGGCTATGTACAGTGACTGCTCTACTGACTAAGCTACTAGAGCTCTCACGGCTGGCTGAAGATGAAATATAACTCTTAAAACTCACCCTTCATCCTTCTCTGGTCATTCATCACTGTATTTGTTTGTGTACACTAGTTGTAGTAATATTATCCTGATTTATTACTATCAGATGAAGCATTTTCAATCATTAATGTTTTACTAGTATTTTCTTTCGTCTTAAATTATGTAGTTGCCTTTTTTTAATCACAATTTTACTTTGATCGGTGAGAAAACAATGCAGATCAGAAGGGTTAGATTTGAGATTCTGCCAACCATAAGAGCTCCAGTCTCACCTAGAGCTATTCTTTATTTCCGATTTGCACTTTAGAGTGACGGTCGGAGTAATGCTGCGATTAAAAAAAAAAACAAAAAAAAAACAACTATAAGATTCAAGATGAAAGAAGATACTAGTCAATAATTAATGCTTCATCAGATAAAAATAAATCAGGACAATACCTTACGAGAGATCTCCCAATCAAGACAAAATAATAAAACAGGTCTGGTTAGTCACTCAATAAAAACCATTATGTGACCAGACAAATGTCTTTTGGCAGCATGCCATGTTGGGGGGTGGGGGGTGATTAATGAATAAATTACTTTGCCTTTTGCTGGGCAGTGATCACTAAAAACATCTGAATTTTCAGAAGAAAAAACAAAAAACAAAAAAACAAGCCTGAACACTGCCAGACACAAACTAAGGGACCAATTTACATAAACTAACATTGTAAACTGACCCCCCCAAAAAAAAACTTAGGGGGGATATTTCAAAAAGCAAAAAGACGTTTTTTTTCCTAGACATAACGAGTAAATGCTTACATTTTCAACCCTCTAGCTCCATTGGTGCCACCTGTACGCATGATGATAGAATCACTTAAAAACTGAAGAAACCTATGTTGACAGTTTCTAATAATATATAAAATTGAGTACAATATGGTATATAACATAAGATACAAATTTGTGATACTTTTTAAAAGATTTAAGTTTTTTTCACTGCTATACCAATCCCAACATATCAGGTCAATTTTTCCCCAGGTCACTGGTTACTTTTCCAGTGGAAACAGCTTAAACAACTATAGCAGCTGAGTGAACACATTCTAGTAATAAATGAGAAATGTTTCATTTAAAGGCATAACACAAAGGATTAGTTTGAATGATGTCCTTCAAATTCAGATAAAGATTTAATATATATTATTTTAAAAATACAAATTTTTCAGGTCAAATTAATATTAGTTAATAATTTTTCTCAAAAATGAATTATTAATCTGTTTCTAAGTTACAATCCAAATTCAAATTTTATAATAGAAACTACAATTTTTCTAGTATTCCGCACTATCCAAAATGTTTCAAAAAATTACCTCAAATTCAAGCCTAAGTGTCGGTGACTATATCTTTAAGTTTTCTGTAGCTTCTAAGCTGACTTTTTTTACTGAGTGTATACTAGACATACAAAGACAGAGGGGGGTTTAAAAAAAATTAAAAACAATATAAATATTAAAAAAGAAAAAGAAGAAAAAGAAGAAAAAAAAGGAAGTTGTGACACTTCAGATATCACAAACTATGACTAATCAAATTATACACTAAAACAAAGCATAAAATTAAACAAGATTTTAAATGAGCTTTGAGATAAGATTTAGGGTTAATATTTTATAAGATTCAGATGTTGTACTTCAACATTTACAAAGAAAGCAGCCATTGCTTAATAATAATGCAATAAATCCCAGTTGTGCAACAATGTTCCTCAGATCTTACAAATTGGAAAGAGAAGGTGGAAAGTAATTATACTAATTTTATATAAATATCAAAATATAATATTCAAAAAGTAATAATTCAATCTATGCTGCTTATTCCTTATTCAAAGCTAGCATGAAACAGCACATTATAAAAGATTGACCAGAATCTATCAACTTCAGCTTTGACCAAGTGTTCATCAGTTCTTATTGAACATAAGCCAATTATTCCTAAAAATTCTTTGATAATTGATGTCATGATGATCCTCTGACCAAGTGAATTGCAGATTGGTAAAATTTAATTTTGTACATTGCTTAAGAGTTACACAAAACAAAGCTAAAGGAAGTAACATGACGAAAACATAGGATTATAGAAGTCATCATTTGAAGCCTTTTACACATGTTTTTACATTGTAATTTGGATTATATAATTATTGATTTTTTAAAAATTTTAACAAACTCAATAAAAACAATTTTTAAATCTCAAAATCTGCACGCAAAAATCTATTTCATTTGAAAGGACTTCACATGATGATGGTAGCTATTTTTAGCAAATAAAAGATCATTTTGAAAGGTTTTTTAAAATTACTAGAGCCAAATCAGAATAATGCTACATAGGATGCTGGTAGAAGCCAGTAGAGTGCTTTCATAAGAATCTTAGTAGCAATGCACAGGTAACCATAGTTCCGTCTAAGCTCTGCGTGTGTGCAAGTACACATTCTGCAACCAGCGCACAAAGGAAATTAATGTGCGCACAAAAGATTTCAAATTCTGCATTGAAAAAATATTGATTCACTATGTGGAATTCAAAAGTGTGTACATACTTTTGCCACAGGAAAAAAATTTGCACAACATAAGATCTTTGCACACACCGACTACAAAGAATTAAAGGGAACATTGCATTTTTCTTCCCAAATGACTGGCTCTGCTATTCCAGAGAAAATTATAAAGGATACAACTGTTACGTAAATAGTGGTGTCTTAAAGTCTAGGATGGATTCAATTTCAACAAAATCATTTACAGATCCTTCAACTTCTGAATGATTTAGCTTACGAATAGAAAATCTTCCATACTTAAAGATTCTGTATTTATGTGTGGATCAATCAATCTACTTATATAAGTTGCCATGTGATTGGCTATATTTTCTATCTGTACAATTTGTCAAGAGAGATAACTATTAAATGCTAATTAAATAGTAATCTCCCTTATTTTTTTTTGAAATGCGTAAAAAACAAAAACAAATCCGGGTACATTCAAGATGAACAAACAAGAAAATGTAGAGAAACAGTCTTTAAATACCTTAACTGTACTACATCAAAAACCACACTATTCAAAATATTGATGGTTAGTTTAAAGATTTCAATAGGCTAAGATTTATGTGAAAGGATAAAATATTATGAGAGGAAAGATTTACCCAAGGAAAATAAAGTCTGCTCTAAAATGAACTCCAAGTCAACAACTATAGCAAGATGGCTGATAAAAATGTTCAAATCCAGAGTTGCAGGAAGCAATGGAAATTGTCTATCCAAAATCCGGGGCAACCAAAAATAACAGCTCCATTTATTTTTCTACTCCTTTTTCTTCATTCAGTTTGATGACATGACTTAGCAAACAAGAAAAGCTTTTACATATATCAACTCTTAAATTCATATCGAAAGAAAATACATCGTTAAATCAAGGGGAATAACTTCTGATCTAAGTTACTTCCCTTACACTTTTAGATTTTTTTTTTTAAATTTTAAATTCAGTTCACAAAAGAATTCCATTTTTTTAAATTCTATTCGTTGAAGCGGTTTCAAGCAGTTCATGAATGTAAGAGTTAAAGGTAAAATGTTGCTCCAAATTAAAAGTCCTTAATGAGCAACTTCATACACTTATGTACAATAAAGATTTTTGCTACAATGATATTACATTTTAAGTACAATTGTCCTTTTGTTACTTATGAACTGAAAGACAAAAGAATCTTTACTTATGTATATACCAAGGGGAAAATAACAGCAACTGAAGTTCCAGAATTATACAACTTTTTAATTTAAAAGTCTTATTGCCTGCAGCATTTTAAGACAAGTTTGAAAGCTTTTCTAATAAAATAATAGTTATGTTTTCATGCGCATGTACTCCTTGTTTGCAAAAATAATTTGTATTCGGTGCCTAGACTTATCCTAATGGTAGAAAGAGCATTTTCAAGTGACCTTGTCTCAAAGTGACTTTCAGGAAGAAAAAGATTTTCATGTTTATCCAATTATTTTGAAGGGATATGTCAGCAGAAAAGATTTGGAAAAAAAAACCCAAATTCCTCACTTCAGTCTAATACAAACAAAAAGGTCCATTGGAATTGCTTGGTTTGTAAAAGAAAGAAAAAAAAATTTATTTGTCAGGGTTAGCAAGTTCAATAAAAATTCTTACATCTGGTAGAAGAGAGATTATTGATTTTCAAAGTTTTCAGAGGTTGCAGATTTTCAACAGTTACAAGACTCAAAATAAGCTCATAAATAAATTTGCTACATAAACACTTATGGAATTCTAAAGAAACAATAAAATAAACTGATTAGAAAAATGCCAAATTATGCTTTAATATTAAACATGCATACTTCCCCAGGTGATAGCTAATAAGATTTTGTATAAATGTTCAATCCAGAATCACAATAACTTGATATCCATGTAAGCATAAAATTCCCAAATGCAATTTATCTAAATTGTTACCATCTTGTCATACAATATTTTTCAATTTATTCAGCCAAGTAAATGACCATACATGAACATTATCCCACTGTAGTCAAGATAGACAATTAAGCAGTATAGTTTAATAATGAACTCATCTCTGCAAAGAAGTAGACTTTTCTTAGTAGAATTTTCATAAGTTAATATAGCTATATTATTTGTTTGCATTTACACAAATATGTAGAAATGCTATTTGATCAAAAACCCAATACAGGTATACCTTGATTAGTGTGGTTAATTTGTTCCAAAGTTTTCCATACTGTTTAAAACCACACTGTTTAAGGTCTTATATTAATTTAAGCTTATACTTAGTTTCATTTGTTTGTACAGCAATACCTTAACCATACTACATCAAAAGCTGCACTATTTAAGGTATTGCTGTATATGTATATATTCTTAAAAACCTTCTTATGATTAACATCTGCAAATGAAACCCTAAATGGGAATTATGGAGTCTTGATTACATTCTAGAAGTAATGGCACTTGAGAGTACATGGCATATAAACACAAACAGATGATCTGATATCATTGGTTCCTGTAGGCTCCGTGTGGAGCATAGGGCAGCCAGTGTAGTTCCAATAGCAGATCAGTTTTTAAAAAAAAATTTTTTTTAAGGGTTGGAGTTGCCAGCCCCTCGCCCATCAATCCTTTTACTCAGACTTTGGATTCCTGGGTTTTTTCTATCAAATTAACCTTCTCCTGGTTGGACTGACTTTTTACATGGCTCCAACTACCATGCTATTTACACATAGCTGAGAGGAAAAGTGGATTCATGCCTTTCCTAAGGGCAAAGTAAACGCAAGCGGTTCTTCAGCTCCACACCTCCTAGAATACATGGTAAATGATCCAATATGCAAAGTGTCAAATTAAACACTCACAATCGTATTGATTGATTGATTCAAAAGAAATATCTTAACATTGGCTGATCAAGAACATTTAATAATTATCAAGTCCAAGGACTTGTAATTGTCATTACAGTGGTTGCATTGGACCAGAGGATCTGAGAACTACGGTGGAAATCCCCCCCCCCCCAAGGGGGCACAGATTGCCAAATTCAAACTGTTGGAATATTGATCTTTCTACAAATTACAATTCTGGTATGCCCTTTTGAGTCAGTCAATCTTGGAAGGGGGGAATCACTTTCTGAAATATGGTGAAGTGGGTGCATGGACAAAAAAAAGATTGAGAACCACTGTATTAGACAAAGAGATGTTGCATTTAACAAGATTCAAAGCACTGAGAATCATTATGTTCTTAATTATGATCTGCACATGTGCAGATTTAGCAAAGTTTATATTTTAAAAACAGATTATTCAACAACTGAACCAAGAAACAAACTTCTTTGTAGCTATGAGCTCTTAACTAATGTTGGTGGACCACACTTCAAAATAATTCCAAGAGCCCAAAATCAATGAATATCTCCAGGCCTATAAATAATTATTCATAAACATATCTATAGTTCAGAAAAAAAATAAAATATCTTATTCTGCCAAGAATTAAATTTTGTAAAATCAAAACTAATTAACATTTTTAAAAGCCTGCAAAGAAACAAAGGAATACCTTGATTAGTGCAGGTTTCATTGTAATATGGTTAAGGTATTGCTGTACAAATTAATGTAACTAAGTATAAGCTGAAAAAATAAACACATTAAGACCATGAACAGTGCGGTTTTGAACAGTATAGGAAATCTTGGAACAAATTAACCGCACTAATCAAGGTATACCTGTACATCGTAAAACTTTCTAATAAAGAAAATCTTAGCACAACTGCACCCATAATTTTATATATAACAGCTTTTGAGAATCCTAAATAGGGTGGATATTTATTGGCAAGAATATACCTGTCCTCATAAAGATCAACTCCTCCACATCTTCTCTGAACCAATTTATTCACTTCGTCTTGCCAAAAGTGAATCAGATGAATATTATCTGGCTATTAAGCCCACATTTCAATTCACTGTACATTATTTCTGAACAGGAGGAGAAGAAAAGAAAAAGTCAACCATTCAAAAGAATATCCTACTGATTTGCCAGTTGCATTCTGAAGGTGACTTCTTTTTTTCTTTTGAGGATTGGGAGTTCATGGAATCTCATGTACTAAACAAATTTATCCAGGCAATACAGGTATATTTTTTTTCTTGAAATGCAACTGCAACATTCCACTTATTCAAAGGCCCTTTTTGTATGCTGACAACTAAATTAAAGCTAATTCATTGAACTAAATTGTTCTAGTTTTTAAGGGTTAATTATATAAAGATTGTTCTATTAATGAGCTCTTTGGAAAATACACCTATTAAAAAAAACATTGATGGTTAATAGTACAAAGGGAAATGCAGATATAAAATACCTGTACTTGTAGATACACTTACAGAATAAATCAATAGATAACATGTTCACAAAGATCTAGTTAACTACTGGAGTTAAATTACCAATAACTCTTTAAAAAAGAAAAGAAATTCACTGAAGACTTAAATTACAAGGTGGATGCAATCACGCAAAAATGATTACAGTAATTTCACTTATCAAATAGTAAAAATAATACCAATATGTTCGAAACCTACAAGAGATTAAACACTAATTTGAGAAAATACATGATTTATTGCAGGAGTCCCCAACCTTTCTTGCACAGCGGACCAGTTTAATATTGACTATAATCTTGCAGAACGGCTGGAGGTGTGACTTACAGTGTTAATCCCGACTGGAATATAGGTGATAAGTCAACTATAAGTCACTTATAAGTGGCTAATACACTCAATTGTGTTTCTAAAAAAGGGTTTATATATCAAATTTAATATTAAGATCCAAGGAAATGAATGTTTTTATTTTACAAAGAAATATTGCCACATCATATAGTTCCTCCACGGCCCAGTGGCACATGCTTTGCAGATTGGTACAGATCCGCAGTGAGGTGGTTGGGGGGATCCACCGATTCATTGTATAATCCTAACATTATAAGAAACCTTCTGAAATATCAAAGATCAATAGTCTATGAATTCTTTAAATGAAGCATGGTCATTATAAATTTTTGACTAGTTTCTCTTTCATCTCATTTCTGTTGCTTTTTATTGCAACTCCCAGATTCTATGACCATTAAATGAGCAGCGTGGATAAGAAATAAAGAATAAACCTCCTACAAGAATTAAACTCACACCTCTTATCCTTGTGAGTAACAGAAATAAAATGAAAAAGACTAAAAAATAAATAATATCAAAGATCAAATTCTTTTATATTTATATTTCCAATTCAAATGTTCAGAAGTTCTTTCATTTGTCTGAGTATATAGAATAAAAACCTGTCATTAGCATGGATATAGATGATATAAAGCCTAGACGGCTGAGATTTAAGATTTAGGTATTAACAGAGTTACAATCACAAAATGACTTAAACTTCCCAAAACTTTAATCATGGCTAACAAATTTATCTGTAATCTTCAACTGATAACCATCTGGTAATATTCCCAGAGCTTAAAAAAAAAA
>VCCN01001489.1:3202772-3213210 GCA_006491835.1 Architeuthis dux | reverse complement strand
ATAAAAAAAAAAATTGTCTTGACAAAAATATATTTTAAAACAAGAGTTTATCCTAAAGCAATACTCTTAATCTTGAGAAATAAAATATTTGTTCTATGTAATGTTTCAGTAAGATGAATTGACTATTGACAATAGGGTTTAAAAAATACTAGTATGAATATTTGAGGTTGATGATCAGTGCAAGAGAGAAGAAAGGAGTGACAAAGTTTTGGGTTAAATTCAAATGCAAAAGAGGGGAATTTCTTTTCCATCAGATAGGCTTGAATTACACCACTTTTATTAAATTTGACTAGTTTTTACAAAACTTATTAATTTGGGCCACTGTTTCACTGGCCAGAATTAATAAGTTGTATAAAAACTAAAATTAGTAGAACTAAAAAGCACTTCATCAAATAAAAATAAAGATAGGTTTGAATCAGTTTTCTAAAATGGGGTAAAGTCATCCTTCCTCCATTGCTCATTCATAAAGTTATTACTGAATAAAATAATCAACACAGGAGGTGTGGGTGGCCTAACAGTTAGCAGCACGGAGAATGGAATCTGCAAGCCAAGTTCAAACTCCGGCTGGGACAGTTTGTGTTCACTTTGCACTAATGCTCTTGAGAAAGGCATGAATCCACTTCTTTCCCCAGCTATGTGTAAATAGCAGGGCAGTAGGAGCCGTTTGGCAGTCCGTCTTAGTTGTTGGGTTAGCACTTCAGCCCTGTAAAAACCTACAATTGCTACAATCAATGATTTGGCTTCTATGGATCGTTCAAGAAATGGAAACAAAATCTGTGCCTTGTGTCGCATGACAGCTGAGGTATAACACCGACATTACGAGAAAAAAAATCAGTACTTATAAATATATAAGTTTATCAACACCCAAAGGAGAATGAGGAATTTGATGCTAGTAGAACTAAAAAGCACTTGGAGAGCACATACCACTGCCAACGCAATTGTAAGGGGAAATAATTATGCATGGATCCACACCAAAAAATTGTTCACTTCTTCCGTAGTCCATTGCCCACAATGGCACAAAATTTCATTGAAATTCATTGAGTACTTTTGGAGATATTGTGTGGACAGACAGATGGAAAGACAGACATGAGTGAGTACATATTCCACTCAAACTTCATGGCTGAGGTAAAAATAATACTCAAATTCATATAGGAAAATGCTATAAGCTTTGAGTTGTTTACAAGCATATAAATAATATATAGAAGAGACAATTGTGAACCCACACAGACGTGTGGCCTTAATTTCCTATTGGTCATCTTTAAGTAAATATAGAAGAACCAAAGAGGCCAAAAGTATCAACAATAGACATCAAAATAGGCTGCATGTCCACTGCTGAAAGAATAATAGCTATCTCCAATGAACATTTCCACTTGCAAAACCAGCCAACTACCAGCAACTTCGTGAACAAGCTAAATTATAACTCAAGAGTCAATAAGCAGGGACTAAAGACATTTGAGAGTTCGGAAAGTATTGTATGCCTTTTGATTATAATCAAACTTGCATAGAAGTACAATAGTTGACAAGACAACAATATAAGATTGTATTTCAATTAGGAGAAATTAAAACTACAATATTTAATAGGAAGCCTAGATTAAATCTGTTAGATTGTGATATAATGAAACAATGTATCAATGTCATTAAAACCAACATTTTTTCCAATATCTAGAATTTAAAAAATATATCTCTATAAATCCAATTTCAATCTTTTTATTCATTGCAATAAAATGGAGGTTATTACTCTCAGTGAAAATATCAATTCTTACTAATTGTTTTGGTTCAAGTCAGTTTATTAAGAGCTAATCCATTTTATATAATATCTATTGAGCACTAAAATGTCAATCATGCACCTATGGTCATGGCTCATTGATCAAATACCTGGTGAAGTGAAAATAAATATGAAAAAAGTAGTATTTAAACCCTGACAAATATGTCAAAATTGAGATAAAAATTAATTTTGGGTAGTTGCAACCTCTTTTGTCCTGTGGGGAGGCTGTCCAGAGATCAGTGTTCACTGACAAACCTGGCCCAGCTCAAGCTGAATGTGGCCAGTTAGCCCAACAAGTCACACCTGAGACCCTTAGGAAGGTGGGACAGAACTTTGGGGTCAGAATAAAGGCCTGTCTCAACCGCTGTGGCACACATATAGAGAGCATGAATTACAAGAAATAAGTGCTAATTTATGACAATTCAGTTGAGTCATTCAGTTCACAATTCCTGTTCTGAAAATGGCATATGTATTAATTTTACAGAAAATCATTCATGAAAAGTTATATTCATATTTCTTCTTTTGATAATCATAATTAGTAGTGAGATGGGTGAGCTTGTGGTTCACCACACAATTTCTCAAAACTTAGAAGTTCCTTATCATTGTGACCGTGCATCGAATTTAGAGCTAACCGCGGCATACACTTTAGGAATCATTGCTATATAAATAATATTTGCAAATTAAGCTTGAAGCTATCCATATCATTAGTATACAACCTGACGGGTGTTAAAGACGAACCCGTTCTTGTTACTAGCAGGTAAAAAGCTAAATTGATTTTGATTTTTAAAATGTTATGTTCATCTGTAGGAGATTTTATATCGATGAAATCATAAATTTGAAAATTCAAATACTGACAAGCTATCAATCCTCTGATAATACTGCAAACTTTTGTATCTACATATTAAGCAGGTTTGAAAGGTTTTTTTAAAAATCTTATAAGTGTCAAGTCATCTTCATTAAGTACTAGCATAGTACCCGTCAAAAATGATGGGATTATTTACATATGGATCAGAATATCTGTGTGCTCTGCCTAGTATCAAAGTGTTGTTCCTTAGCCCTCTGGCTAAGATCAAAGCAGCAAACAGAAAAAGCCACACTGTTCATTAAAGATCCTTTCAAATCTTTTGCAAAATGAGCTGATAAATGGCTATATATAAATATTTAGTGCGAACATGGTTTAAAGCTGAGAATACCTTTTGTCATGGCAAAGTAGATTTTAGATCTACAAGAGAAGTGACAGAATCAAGCATAATATAACCAAAGGCAGTGAACTAAGACAGTGGAAGGTCAGAAAACTTGATTGCAGAGAATAGATCTAAAAAAGAAGTTAAATGGTGAGTTGGGCTTGAAAACCAGCTCATGTCACAGAACTAAAAAGCATTTTCAAGAACAATACCAACTACTAGATGTCATAGTTGTACAAGTGAATACAGGAATACCTTGAATAATGCGGGTTTTGGTGTAGCACAGTTAATGTATTGCTGTACAAATTAATGTAACTAAGTATAAGCTGAAAAAACAAACATTAAATTATAATAAGACCTTGAACAGCGGGTTTTGAACAGTGCAGTTTTGAACAGTACGGACAATTGGAATGAATTAACAGCACTAATCAAGGTACACCTGTACTTGTATGAACTGACCATTGAATTTTGTTTACAAACTCAAGGACAGATGTAGTCCAGACAGTAGCTTGGCGATCCTGACCAATCCAAAATGTACCACCATTTATTTTTTTTAATTAAGAAAAAAATAAATAAAAATGGGTGGGAGTAGAATCTAATTATGCTAATAACTTCCTATTCAAAGCTTTCAATTGTCTTTTGAAGAAAACAGTAGAACCAATGAACTGAAATCATACAAAACAAATGTATTGAGGTCAATGCCCCAATTCTGAATATGGAAATTAAGTTAAAGGATCAGAATGATGAACAATGAATCGGATTTATTTGGTAATTTTTAGACATGTAAGTAAGTAAACTTATAGTACAATGGTATTCAACAGAATTTATAGTAGCAATTAACAAATGGAAGTGCTGTTTGACAATCAGTTAGCAGCGCAGAAAATGAAATGGGTGAGCAGAGTTCAAACTGAGACTGGTAGTAATGCCCTTAGGAAAGGCATGAATCTCTGTCCTCTCCCCAGAGCTATGGGTAAAATAATGTATAGTGAAGTGACGCCACTTCAGGTGCTTGTCACCTCTAAGTCTATTTTACACATCGCAAACCTGGAAGATCTAGCCAAGACAGAAACTAGTGATATGTGAAGCCTGGGCAGGGATGGATAAATGTTGTAGTAGGTAGTCCAAACAGTCATTTTTGGGGGCGAAAATGTCGCAGTAATGCTAATTTTTCCATGTTTCAAAAGTGTTCATTCTCCATAATGTTGACTAATACAAAACTGTTATGCATGCCATAATAAAGAATGTCCAATTCTGAATCGGTTGGTGTCTTATTTGTCCCGTTTGATTTAAAAGCAATTTTACAGTGAATTTTCAATTTAATGTGTTTACAGTACACAAACTATGCTGTAACGTTTTTTTTTACTGTGGTCGAAATAAAAGGTGTCTATAAATAAATGATTGCTGACACCTCTTTCGATGTATGTCTTTGGAATCAATATCACCTAGTAGAAATATAATTGTTCTTCAGTTTCGTATAAAATTTAAGCAAGTACAAAATGTCTACATATTAAAAAAAATGATGGCTTTTCAGTTTTATAGGGTGTTGAAAAGGCCATTTTTTGTAAGTGTTCATTCAATATGCTACGAGTCTGCAAATGAATAAATAATCATAATTAGTGAACTAATAGGAGTAGAAGGGCAAATGAGGTATCAAAATGTTCAGAATAACAAGACCTATAAAGGGAAACAGGCAGCAGATGTATAAGCTCTTCCTGTAAAAACTCATTGGAGTACCTAGTTGTAGCCAGCGTAAGAGCTTACTTTACAATTATCAAATTTTGCCCAACTAAAATGCAAGTGATATAGTAACATGCAATAAATAATAAGAATATTAACAGCATCCTTCAATTTTAGAGAAATGTGGAGTTTATAAAAATATCTATTCTTATTAACTCTTTGAGATCCATTTCTTTTTCTTACACTTTGAACTACTCCACCATCTTTTTAATATTAACTTTGTTAAATTTAATTTTTTAGCGTCAAGATTAAGGGGTGCAAGAAAGATTTTGTGACCCTTGAAAAAGCTTAAGAACTACTGAATAGGGTATCAGATGTTATAGTGATGGGTCAATGATGATGTCTCTCTGGTAGGGGGTGGGGAACACAAGTAGAAAAGTTACAATATAAAGTTGAACTAGATATGCAATTCAGTATATATAGGAATAATTCTCCAAGATTAATATCCTATGTGCAGTGGAGAAGTAACTAAAGTGGTGAAGATGTCAAGATTTTTCAAAAATTAGCATAGACAAAGGATAGGGAGCATCTTTTTTGTTCATTCTACATTCATTTTACCAGGCATTGAATTAAAATGCTGAATTCTCACAAAAAACAACAAGATAAATACTAACTTAAGCACCAGCAATAAATCAATTTATGTATTTGTAAGAGTTATGATACAACAATACAAATATTTTCATTAAGAGACCATTTTTCACAAGAGCCAAAGATTTTGTTTTATCATTTAAGCTATCCAAATTTTTATTTTTTTCAATTTGTCGCATTTATGTCAGTTTTAAATCACTTCAAAATGTTTAAACTCGTATAAAATTTGGAGTGCAGGACTTAGTCAAACATAACAGATTATTTGAGACACAAAACTTGACAAAAATACCTGGAACCTAAAAATCAAACCACTAACTGAATAGGTTTCAAATTTTTATCAATACTTGTATAACACTCAAAATCAAACCCCAACCAGGACATTTACAGATCCCCGCCCACACAAATACATATTCTGATTACAGAACAAAAAAGGTTAGAAAATGAGCTTTGTGTTACAGTTAAAAAAATTTCTTGTGCTTTCTTCACGCCCAATAGGGTGGAGTGAAAATAAGGTTTTTCTTAAATTCCCGAAAAAGTGTAGTGCTTAAACCCTGACACATGTCAAAATTGAGATAAAAATTAATTTTGGGTGGTTGCCACCTCTTCTGTCTTGGCAACCAAACCGAACTTGTCTGGTCTATTCACAATGGCAGACACAAACTAAGGGACCAATTTAGGATAAACTTACATTGTAAATTGAACCCCCACTAAAAACTTATTTTGGTTGGGAATTATTTTTACAAAAACAAACCCAAAAAACAAAAAACTTTTTTTCTAGACATAAGGAGTAAATGTTTAAATATTCAGTCCTATAGCTCCATTGGTGTGGCCTGTACACATGACATATATACATAAAAATATATAAATATAGCCAAACACATTAGGTTGGTTGCCAGAAGAGGTGGCAACTGCCCAAAATTAATTTTTAATTTCAATTTTGACATACTTGTCAGGTTTTAAACACTGCACTTTTTTCGTTGAATTTTTTTATCTCCACCTTATTCCCCTCTCCCCCCCAAAATGACAGACAAGATAAACTTCCATCTTTAATAGACTTTTTTGTGGCATGTGCCAGTGACAATAATCCCAATTAAGATTTTTTTATATTGTCAGAGACAGTTCCTACCACAAATTTGATAAATCAACGATTGAAGTTATGCGTGTATTTGGCAAAGAGCGTTTAATTCATTTATAATTATTTATATTAGCAAATAATGAGCCAAATATAAGAATGACCTAGATCGAATAAGTGGGGAATTAGTGGTTGACATAAGAGAACAATAAAAGACTAAGATATAGGAAGTGATTTTATGCAGGACTTTCAAATACAACTGAAGAGTCCAAAATAAATTTTTTTAATACAGGTCTGGTTAGTCACTCAAAAACCGTCACTTAACCAACGTCTTTTGGCAGCATGTCGTATTGGGGGGTGATCAATTAATAATTGGAGAAAAAAAGGGGCGATCGACGAATAAGTTATTTCTTTTGCCGTCTGAAAAAGTCACAATTTTCAAAAAACAACCATGAATGCTGCTGAACACACACTAAGGGACCGATTCAGCATAAAATTACATTGTAAATGCACCCCCATAAACAACTAATTTTGGGAGGAATTTTTTTTTAGACATGAGTAAATGTTTTAATTTTCAGCCCTCTAGCTCCATTCATGCAGCTAGTATGCATGACACATAGATATCAAGCCAGCCAGCATCATTTAAAAACTGAACCTATGTGGACAGTTTTTCAAAAAAAAAAAAAAAAAAAAAAAAAAAAAAAAAAAAAAAAAGGGTGCAATGATTCCGATCACAGCTACAGGATGATTGCATCTAGTATGGTCCGCCTTGATCCGCCTTGATCTAGTGGCAAATGCTCACTTCTTAGCAGGGTGAAAGTCATGGAAGAATCTAATATTCAGCGAGTGAAATCTCAATCCAATTACTAAGATGGTCACTGCAATAAGCCTTATAGAATTAAAATTCCTTGTTTTCAATCAGGAAAACATAAGATCAATAACAGAAGGCAGTGACTTTCATGGCAATACAGGCACCTGCTCCAATAGAGAAGAGAAAAACAAACATGAGGGAAAAAAAAAAAGAGAAGGCAAATGCAAGTGAATGAGACATTACTCAATTAGTCAGGGGGTGGGAATAGAAGAAAGTGGTGGTGGGGAGAGGAAGGAGAGTCAAAACTAATTCCAGCATGTTCCATATTCCAAGGTTAGAGAAAAAGATCTTGGAGAAAAACAAGAAATGGATTTTTTTAATAACAAATCAAGGAAATGAGAATGTTCACAGACTGGCAGTTATAAAATCATAGGCCACCATTTCTATGCATTTTAATTGAACTATTTTGAATGAAAATATAAACTGCACCAAATGAATGATGGTGACATTTTATATCAACAAATCTGGTCATTTTCTGGCAATAATGCATGAGGTCAACAGAATAAGAATAGCAAAAACAGCCATGAAAAGTCTGGATATCAAAACTTGGAGAAAAGAAATAAAGAGAACAAATACTTCCAACAGAAACTTCATCTGAACTTGAAAGAAATTTAATATTAACCAATGCATATTTTTTTTCATAACTTCAGAAACACAATTTTATAGATACCAAACAAAGAAAAGAAACATTTAAATTGAGCCTCTAGAAAATAATAATGATAATATGGCATAATGTTGTTTACATAAGATGGAAATAGTAGGATTTTAAATTTGAAACCCATCAAAAGAATTTAGCTTATGATTTTCTTCAAGATCTGGTGTTGGTACAAAATAAAAAGTAAATTTTGGTTTGGATGCCTGAATGCTCAAGAAAATGCATCCTTTTTGCTTGGAGGACCAACAATTCTACAATAAAGATTGGGAATCAAATCAAGGTCCAATGATTCTAAGACAGCTGCTAACAGATTAATTATGAAAAGTACTAGAAAAATAGAATGATGATCAAAAGGATTTGAGACGAGAAGGGTACATAATGACCTCAATGTAAATTAGAAAGCACTCAGAGAGTGCAAACCTCTGCCAATGCTGTACACTAACTGAAAACCGAATGAAAATAAAAAAAATTGAGAAATAAGGGAAATAACTTTAAATGTACAAGTATTGAAATACCTCCCTTAAAATTTAAATCAAATTTTTTTTTTATTAACTGTTTGGTTTTAATCTCTTTCCTACGGAATAATTTTTTAAAATATTCCGGAATCCACTCCAAGTCTTTTGGCAGCATCCTGTGTTGGGGATGATCAAATGATAAAAAAAAAAATATTTTTCTAGATTTTCAGCCCTCTAGCTACATTGGTGCGACCTGTATGCATAACACATACATAGATAGCAGGCCGGCCAGAATCACTTAAAAACTGAAGAAACCTATGTTTTTTCTAATAATGGTTGATCAATGTGGCTGTCTAGCATTTCCTTTCCTTTTCATACCCAAACTATTTTCCTTGTATCCAAACTGCATTTTCATTAACCACACACGTAAAACTCATCTAACAGTGACTTGCAGGATGAACACATGCAATATACTACAAACACTCAAAAATCAATATATTGATATCATGTAAGAACAAACTGATTGCTGTTTCTTCTGACTCATCATTAAAATTTTTTAACAAAATATCTCTAGTATCCTCAAATACAGTGTTTCCCCCAAAACATTTTGGTCCATGACCCTGAACACTGAAATCTTTGGGCCTAGCGACCATCAGGGCGGAAACATTATGTCAGGGTTTTTTCAGCCAATAAATTTTATTGAATTTTACTTTCCATTTAATAATCAAGTACTAGTATTGGATGTAAACAGACTGAAATATGTCAGGAGTTTTAGCATTCACAACTATTTTCCTGTTCCAGAGTCTCATAACGCTTTATATTCTTAAATTATAATGTAAATATATTTGCACCATTTTTGACTTAACAGTATTTTTTCAATTTTTAAAAAATTATTATTACATTTTTCTATTTTTCAAACTATCCCGCAACCATGGGTTTTGGAACTACTCTCCAATTATTATGGAAGTTATGGCCATGTAAAACAGATTACACAAACTATTTCCAGCAAGATGCTTACGGACATGTATGCAGTAACTAAACCCTTTTGTGGTTACAGCTTTTAAATCTCTCCACCCACTCACACTATTTTCTTTTAATTTTTGTTTTTAAATACAAAATCTTCTCTTATATGGAATACAATTTTAAGTTCATTTTAATGTAATTAAAAACACAAAATTTTCATCAAGCAGAAAATAGGAGTGAAAATGAAAGTCACATCCCTAAAAATTCTGTTCTACAGAGAAATTTTCAGGTTTCAACACAAAACTCCAATGTTTAAGCCATTCCGAAGAGAAGAACTAAAATGATTTTTTCCATGCTACATTCAAACCCAATTTATGCGCTAATAAAAAAAGATTTGCTTTACATGTGACAATAAAAAGATGTAACATTTACAAGTACTTTTTATTTTAATTACATATTCAGAACATGAAGCTAGGATTTAAAAAAAACAAAAACAAATGTTTCATGAGTAGTTTCTATATTCTTAAAGAGATTTCGGTATCTGTCATCAACGCTATACTTTAGTGTTAAAATGAAGTATTAATTTTTTCATAGACAGAATGACAATTGTCTTAAAATAATTCATAAAAATTTAGATGAGTACAAGAATGTTAGATATTCAGAATGGTCAATGTATACAATGCCAGGAAGTATATTTATACACGTTTCTCTAAGAATAGAAGTTTTATTGAATTGTTTCCAAGTTCAAAGAGAAGAAAAAAAATTTTATTTTCTGCTTTTCCTACTAAATCGATTGAAAATAGTTCTGTAAACAGTTTTTTTGTTAAAATAATGAAGCGTTCTATTTTCATTGAGAAAAGGGAAAAAAGATTAAAATATAAAAAAATTTTCAAAGATTTTCTCAATCGTAAAAGAATGGACTCTCAGACTATTATCATGGAAGCTGATTAAGAAAGCGTTGTCGGTGCAAAGTACTTAAAACCACTGATTAAGGCAACATATTGGTAGACGATGAAGAAAATCAATAAGAAAGCTGATTATGTCATTTCATTAGTTTTAATGGTTTACAGCCGTAAGTAATTCATTTGAATGCTGTTGTCTACCCTAACGTTAGAATTATATCCACATAAAATGTAATATATATATAT
>VCCN01001489.1:3190227-3202682 GCA_006491835.1 Architeuthis dux | reverse complement strand
ACACACACAGCTTGTGTGTCTATATAACACTTTTCAATGAACGTACAGATACAACACTGATCCTAGGCAGAGAGCACAGATACTACACTCTGATCCTAGGCAGAACTGCTGATCCACATGTAGAGGTATACTTTATTGAAACTCTTGTTGGTCTAACCATCAAACAGTCATCATACCCTAAAAAGGAACTGTAATAAAGGATTTTGTTCATAGTCCTTACAAGGTTACTAAATAGAAAATTAGGATATTTTGTGCAGTGCTTGAAAGGTCTTGAAATATTAACTCTTAAATTCATGAACCGCTTGATATCGCTCCTATTGACAGTGGAACTCTTCTATGAATAGAAGAGACAACAGAATTTACCTAAAGCTCCAAGGGAGGTAACTCTAATCAGTAGTTATTTCCCTTGAAATTTAATTTTTTTATATGTATTTAAGAGTTAACATACTGATTCAAAAAAAAAAAAGAAAAAAAGAAAAAGAATTGCAATCATATATTGAAGATTACAGCTAGAATTTCTAAAAATATTTCTTTATGGAAACAAAAAAATCTTAGAACATACACACACGGGTCATTCCATGTCAAGTGAATCAAAGGTCCCCACTCAACCAACTCCAATTTTGCTTCAACTTTGCTCACATGTTCATTTGGGTCTGAAATGAAGTCCCGTAAAATTATAGCTCAATATCTCTACTCATTCAGTCACTATGGATCCAAGGATGACAACTACTTTGTTTGGTGCGACAGCGGCCAAATTATTTCCCCATTTTCAACTAGCCACCATTCCACAACAGGAACAACAGGAACTTGTTGTCGGGGTTAACTGCTTATGTAGATTTTGAAAATGTTATCAGCCTAACTCTAGAAAATATTTTTTTCAGAAAAAGATAAAACGGGATTAAGGTCTAAAAAAAAAATAGACAGAATTTTTTTAAAGTGACAAAAATGTACCATTTCTAAAAGGTAAAAATGAACATGTGGGACAAGCTGTACTATTTCTTAACTAAAACCACTGAAAAGAGCATGTTTAAAAATACTTGGGACTAGTTTTTCAATTTGGTCTCTTGATTCTTTCATGTTCTAATCAGTGGTGGTGTGGGTGGGTGTATGGCATATACCTACTTCTCAATTTCCAGGTTTTTTGTGCATGTTCAATGTCTACTAATGGAGTCTTTACCCTATACCTAGTGCTCAAAACCCAGCCATACTGGATACCTAGTTCCCAATACCATCACCGGTTCCAATAGAGCATTGAAATTTTGTTTAATAACATTGAAAATTTGGAATTTTATTTGCAATCCTGAAAAATTTCCACTAAATATTCCCAAATTTTAAGGTCATCTAACTACAATTTAGGAAATCTTTGTCTGTGTGTATGCACAGCGATTACTCAACAACTGCCATTGTACTAAGTTGACATTTGCCAGATATATTAATCAGCACACAAGGAAGTGCAGTGTCAAGTTTGAAGTTGTTTGGATCAGCTGTTCTCGAGAAATCGAACAAAAATAAATTAAAAAAATTAAAGATTATAGATCTTTCTTCATAGTTTCTATAGATTATCTCCATTGACTTCTGCTCTTTAGAATTATCTAGATTTAGATATTTTATATCTAAATTGGCAACACTGAAGAGAACTAACAGAAAAACCTCAAAGCTGCAGTTTTGTACGACGGATGGGAAATTATTTTACATGACAATTATGGCAGGCTGCTCCAAACACCATAAAAGTCCGGCCCCTTCCAAACATGCACCTTTGGAATGGGCACTGCTCAAGTTCATTCAATGCCAAATTTGCATTGGCCAAGACAACTGTACATTCACACTTTCTGAAACAACCCTGAGGATATTGTTTGCTTGGAGAGCTAGAAATCTTTGATTACTGACCACTTTCAAACTGGCGTTATCTTTTAAAAGCCTTAGGCGGTGAAATTGGCTCAATACAATTGCAAAATGAGTCATTTACTTGTTACTAATACTAGAGCTATCGAAAATGGACGGCACAACAGGGAGCTTACGTTTAATGGAAAAGTTGGAAGACAGACAAGTAAAATGTGGGCCAAGTGATTTACTAATTTTCTTTGCCAATATCTTGTATTAGTATCTCAAAATAGAGTGATTCTCTAACATAGGTATAGAGATATTTATATGAATGTTATCTAAGAATTCTTTTGATAAATCTGAGGACAAACAAAAACAATCATTTTTTAAAAAATGTATTTCTTTACAAACTAAGCAAGCAAATATGATATTTTATAAAGGAGCAAAAAAATTTATTGCTTTTAATGATTGTTGTCTATTGTACATTTTCATTTGCAAAAAAAGGAATACAAGACATCAACACTAGATTTGAACTTCATGATACTTGATTTGCATAGATGTTGGGCAAAAGAAGGAGTACAAGACATCAACGCTATATTTAAACCCCATGATGAAGTAGCAAATGTAGACACTGGAAGTAAAAGCCACAACCATTTCTGAGAAAAAAAAGATAAATATATTGAAAGAGTAGAAGTCTGGATTAAGTAGTGACTCACATATGAAGCATGTGTAAGGAACAGGATGCACACAAGTTTATTCTATGATTTTGTTTAACATGTTCAGTGCCAAAGGACATTAATTCACGTTTTCGTTACTTTACCTGTTAAGCGAAAAAAATTAAAATATATATATAATATATAATATATATGCTGAAGGTGTTTATGTTTATCTGAAATTAGAGGGTTGCAGTATGAAAATACTTATTTTAATATGAATGAGGTTAATATCTTCAAGCAACTTGGTATAAATTGGTGTGGAGTGAAAAATCATGAATTTAGAAATTACAATATGTTTTCTACTTTTGGTTATAAAAATGATGTTTCAGGGACACTGAAAATATACCATTTGTTAGTTAACTAATGAAGAGTACTAGATATATAGTTAAACAAAGAACCTATCTTAATAGCTTCAGCACCAATGTTTTTTGTGGGTTTTTTGGCACATAACAGATAAAGTAGAGAAAATATTAAATAATGTCCTTAGGTGTTAATCTCATTGAAAAAAGAAAAGTAGAACAAATTAAAATATGGTTTTGTCAAACTCCAGAACAAAGTCAGGAGTTGCCTTTGTTTTCCTACTGTAACAAGAACAATCCTCAGCAAAATTAGAGATAAAGAAATTTTATTACCTAAAAGTGTAAGGGGAGATCAGAAGTTATTCCCCTTGATTTAATATGAATTTAATAGTTAAAATGTACTCCAGTTCTGTCAGGTTTGTAATTTCTATAAATTTTACATTCATGAGTAAAAACAAATTTTATCCAGGAAAGATGTTTTAAAGTAGCTAACACCAAATTAAGTTTATCTACACCTTTTTAGCTTAAAATTTTAAAAAGTGGAACATCAAATAAAAAACAATAAAAAACTTTTTACAAGATATAATATGAGTTTATAAGTGTGAAGAGATACAATATTGGTTCACAAACATAATTAGAAACTAAAACCAGTTAAAACACATTGTCCCCTATTTGGAGATCTTGTTATGCCAATGTTGGAACAAAATGCTTTTGTACATGATTGTATGTTTTCATACACAACAGTGGGGTAATCACAGTCATTGCTCTCTTTGATCCTCCGATATTAACAGACTCATCATCGCCTGAATCAATGCTACTGGTATTAATCATCAAACACTGATAATTTGGAGAATGTAAGTATTACTCCAACCAACAAAAGTGGAATGATTATCTGTGTATCTTACAATATTAGCCAGTGTTAAAAATTTGTATCTTAGATATCCGATTGATATTCAATGTCGGAAATCGTGATGCTGTGTTGCTTTTGATTGGTCGTATAGCAAACGGGCGTGCTGTATGTTTGTACGTAATTTGACGCTTTGTACGATATCGCTTTAAGAAGTTTTACTTTGAAATTCTTTTTTTAAATTGAAGCTAAAAAGGTGTAGAGTATTCATCTGAAATATTTTTTCTATTGTTGTAAGAGAAAAAGTGAGGAGAAATTACCTAAGTTATCCTTTGTTGTGAGGAGGAAGGTTGTTTTAAAACAAATACAATTCATAGTTTAAGCTTTTCTAAGTATATATCACTAGTTAAACTCTGAGAAGAAAAAAAATTCATGGATATATTTGAATTTCCATGAGATAATTTTTTTAATTTTTAATTTTTTTTTAGAAAAGAAACTACTGAGCTCATTTCAGTGGAAGAGTCCATTGTCTTAAATGGTGGATAGGAGATATTTTAATCAGCAAAATTGTTACTTTTAAGTGGAAGAGTCTATCATTATTACGGAGAGAGAAACAGAAAAAGTCTGTTCATTATACAAGTAGAAGATCCAGGCTATTCTTGCCCATTTCTGGTTGTATCAAGATAAAGCTGGAACCATTGAGAATTGGTAGTCACTGAAAATAAATCCTACAGCATGTTCAACTCGCCCACTAAAATATTCAGCAGTTTGCTTCATCTAATTTACTGTTACTCTTAACACCTATCTTGTATATCCTCATCAAATGATCTGGGAGGGGACAGCAATGTCAGTCCAGAGGAGAAAATGATTTCCTAATGAAAAACAATTCAAATGTTATACTAGGTTGTAAATATGAAAATTCTTTCTATTTTGGCAGAGGTGAGCGATTTCCAATGAAATTCAGAAAGAAATTTGCTTCCCACTTCAATAAGGAGAATAAAGCCAGTGTTATAAGATAAGGTCCTAATAATAGTAGTCATAAGTCAGTACACCAGTACACACAAACCATAGAAATAGTCACTGGTAGTGTTAAAAAAAAAAAGAGAAAAGAAATTTTTTAAAATGTTTAAAAAAGAAAAAAAAAAAAAATGAACGCTGTATCTGATTGGTTAGTGAAAATTTCCTCCTTAGGCTTTTACCAGCAGGCAAAGCAGGAAAAGTAGCGTACTGTTTGTTAGTCGTGGTAGTAGAGGTGGAGTCGTCTTAGGGATGAGTTCATCTGTCTGCAGCCTGAACATCTTACCTTGTGGTATGCAGCCACATCTCAGGAATTCATTGTTGATTTAAACTACCAGCTATCAGCCTCTGGAAAGGATCTTAGTTCACTTAACATATATGGCTTATAGCAAAGCATTGTTTCCTCCCTTTCTACAAGGTTACTACTATTATCATCATTTACTCAAAAACTTCAGTTTCCATCTGTAATCATTCTGTATTACATATCAATCTAAAAATTAAGCCATTTTTAAAGAGATGCTACTTACATTGTGCAGAAGGGAGATATTTATACAGCCATTGCAATTGCCAAAGTAATTTAAAATAAACATTTAAGATTTTTTTTTTAACCATTAGAACAAAGATCCTTTTCCAGTCGTAACAAAGTAGCTAAGTAAAAGGTCATTAAATTGGAGATGTGAACAGTCCATACTTTAATTAATTCTTTGGCAAAGTTAAAAAAAAAAGAGTAGTAGTCATTCATAGATGATGCATGATTTGCACCCAAGTAATAAGTGGGTGTGGACCTGAGTTTTTTAATCATTAAAATAAAGATCCTTTTCCAATTTCTAATAACAAAGTACCCAAGTAAAATGTCATTAAATTGGTGATGTGAACAGTCCATACTTTAATTCTTTGGCAAAGTTCATAAAAATAGTAGTAGTCATAGATGATGCATGATTTTCACCCAAGTAATAAGTGGGTGTGAACCTGGTCTATGCTAAAAATGCTTAAATGTTTGCAATAAAAATGTGGAATATCATTTTATTAGAAAATTATTTGTTGTTAGTAAGCTGGCAGACATCCACATTTTGCTGCTGTACTCGTTATAAGATTAATTAAACCTCAACAAGTTAATACTAAAATAGAGTAGAGAAAGGATAATAATAGTTTTATTTCATCTAACCAAACGGTTCTAAACCAGTTTACTTATTTTTTTGCTTAATTAATGCCATGTTTAATGATGAAATTCCTAAGAATCCACATATATAAAACAAAAATGCATATCCATGAATAAATAAAATAAATATATACTGAAGCCTCTTTAAGAGATTCAATTTGATTGGTTCAATTTGAAACTGTTTGACCAATCAGAAATAATTTAATAATGCTCACGCCTACAAAACACTTGCTAGATGTTCACGTTCTAACAGTTAAGATGTTGAAAATAGCCTAAACAGCCATAACATGTACATCAGAACTACGTTCATAAAAACGTTAATTTTAAAATGTTAAGGTTTTTTTAAAAAGATTTTTGAAGTTTTAGAATTTTAATATTTATAACGTCTAGAACACTGAAAATGAAAATAATTTTCAATATTTTTTTCCTTTTCATGGTTTATATATGTGTGTGTAACACTTTTCAGTGAGTGCAGATACTACACTCTGATCCTCGGAGGAAGTGCTGAGGAGAGACATCCTAGGCAGAACCCACAGATACTCTGATGCTAGGCAGAAGTGCCGATCCATACATAAATGATCCGGTCATTTTTGACGGTTACAATGCTTAGTATAACATAAATCTCAAGTGGAAGCATTATTTTTTTTTTTTTTTTTTTTTTTTTTTTTTTAAAACAAAAAGTGGGTGAAGTATCTTTTTTTAACCATTAGCTTCAATACTGTGTGGTTTATGTTCACACATTACTAATAACCTTTATAAAAACTGCTACTTATAGAGAAGAGGTTAGGAATGTTGACATTCTATCTGAATATCAATAATATCGACAAACTTGAGTCGGAGCAACTGTCAAGTTTCAAATCACAATGAAAATTGAGTTAAAATTAGCTTGCATTTCAGCTCAATCACTTTTACAGGTTTTAATAGAAAAAAAAAGAAAAAAGAAAAGAAAATACAGTTAAAACACGAAAAATATGCAAGGAGTGTCTGTTAAGATTTTGCCCAAAGTGGATAAATTAAATTATTTTTTTAATTATATTGGTTCCACATGTATAACATTAGGTCATAGCCTCATATCAGCTATCTTGGTAATTCACTGTGACACATGAGCATTTTTTTACTTTTCAAATTCAAGCTTCGATGATTGAAGCAGTGACCTCATGAATTTCATTCAAAATCATTATCAAATTAGAAAGTATTCAGAGAGCGCATACCTTTGCCAACGCTATTGTCGGGGGGGGGGGGAGTAATTATACATGGATCCGCCCCAAAATTTAATAAAAAAAAACCCCAAAACAGAAAGATATCTCTCAATCAAAAAGAAATTCCTGGCCAAACATTAACCACCTCTTCCATACACCATTGTCCACCCTTCCACAAAATCTTATAGAAATCGATTAAGTACTTTTGGAGATATAGTGTGGCTGGACAGATGCAACCAAATACATATACCTCTCCAACATTATTGACAGAGGTAAGTTAAGATCTTATTGAATGAATACAAACTGCAATACTTGTGTGAATAATCAAGAACGAAGCCTAAAGCTGATTGAACTGAGATGTGAAAGAAAAAGAAAATCCATTGATCCAAGTACAAAGTGTAGGTGTATTAGTCAAGGTTATCAACTAAAAAACTCTTTACCATGAAATGCTATGACATACATCTATGTTCTACTTGCAGCTGAAATGCATAAATACTAGCCGGATGTATTATCAAATTATCATGAAACAGAGGTGTTGTTAAGCCAGCCATGCTGCAATGATGAATCACATCTTATAAACACCATGACAGAAAAAATACAAATCATTATATAGAGATGTACAGTATCGCCCATAAATAAGTACACCCTTACTACTTTTTTATGGAAAGTTAATTTTCTTCTGAACCAAACATAGCAGGATTTTATTATTTCTAGTGAAACATTACACAATCAAAACAGATATTATTTATGACCAAACTCTACAGCATTGAAACTGTTGCCAAAGATATTTTTTCATAGTGTTGTACTCATCTTTGGACAGCAACATGTTCATATTTTTGCCAACAGTTTCAATACTGTAGACTTTGGTCATAATTAATACCTGATAATATCTGTTTTCATTGTGTAATGTTCCTCTAGAATTAATAAAATCCTGATACATTTGGTTTAGAAGAAAATTAACTTTCTATAACATAGTGGTAGGGATGTACTTATTTATGGGCAATACTGTATGTTCCTACACATGAGAACCATGTCAGTCACACTTATAGTATCAATAGCAGCCATCAGCTCCTCTCCCTTCTGTCCTTTTCTCCACTCTCTTCCTACAGTGTATGTCACAATTATAATACCAGTAGCAGCCATCAGCCAAGCCTGTTGTTGAAAATGGACGGAGAAATATTTTTAAAAAAAGGCTCTGTAGCCATCCAACACCATCCCCCTCAGAAATTAAAAGTATCTGATATAAAGCAAGCAAAACAGGAGCTGAAGAACACAAGACCCGACTAAGATGATTAGCTCAACAGATGACATTCAATATTCATTGTGCTTATTAAGTGTTGGTTTTCTGGAGCAGGGTTGCCAGAAGTGGGAGATAATCAGAGCTTTATCTCAGAGACTTACCCAACACAGGCATTGGAATAGGAACACAGGGTTGCCAGAGGTTCAATAGCAGCCTCTTAGGACGGTCAAGCCTCAAGAGGGTGCTATTGAGCCTCTGCCTCCAGACTCACTAGATTTCCAAACTGACGCTATTCCAATGCATATGTTAGGCAAGTCTCTGAGATAAAGTTTGGATTATATCCCCTTCTGGAGTAGAAAGACAATTTACTATTATGGTTGTTGGATTTTTAGCCCCCCCCCATTAGATATTGTGCATTAAAAAGGATACAAAAGATTAAAATTATGTATGCAAAAAGAAAGTTAAGAAAAGAATTTAAAACTATTTTTAAACTGAAGATAGTATAAACATCTGGTAAGACTTGTTCAAAATGTCTACAAGAGCGAGAAAGAGAAAATGGAAGACAAGACTGGCTGCTGGATGGACAAAAAACACTCCAACTTCTATTCTGACTGAAGATGATTATTGCAACTTAAGTATTGTATAAATAAAAAAAAAAAAATGTTTTCTTTCTATATTTATGTATTAGAATGAAATAAGCCCATGCATATCTATATGATGAATCTTTTTTTAATATCTAAGACTTGTCAATTTGGCTCAGTCAGTAAGACAGCCGGCTACTGATTATTAGGTTGTGAGTTCAAATCAGATAGTGTAATGGTTAGCACATCTGCCTCACACGCAGAAGGTCACAGGTTCGATTCCTGGTATGAGCTAAAAGTGTACACTTTAAGGTGCGTGATTAGGGTGGAGGTACCCCTTCAGTGGATTTGCATCCTGCAAAGGGGGTGGTCATAAAATTTTGTAAGGATAAGGTCCTGGTCTCGACTAGACTTAAAACTGGCAAGGATCACTAAGCTGATGCATGCAATGGAAACCGTAACTTTGTCACTGGCTGATTATATTCCAATGAGAGTTGTCTCTTAAGAGACGGATACTTTACCTTTTTTAAAAATTTTATTTGTTTTGAAGTTAAACTTCTTTTATTTAAATAATTATTAAACAACATGGAATTAAAGTTAGGAAGCTTATGTTATCATATAAAAGTACAGTAAACTGTCGATATATAATGAATTTCGGATTTAACGACCTTGTGGATACATCCAAACAGATTTCAGATATATCGAATGAACTTCGATAAATGCGGCGAACACATGGACTATACCAAACTTTCTCCTTATTTACCGAACAAAGTTTGATAAATGCAGCAAACACGTGGACCATATAAATGCATAAAATTGTTTTTTATTTGATAATAGCTGAAAATATCCAGCTATATGGTGCCTACAGCTGTAAAACATTAAAATCATTACTTAACTTGTAGGCTACATATAGCTGGGGATAACCGCCCAGGGGGCGTGTATTTTTAGCTTGTGTTAATAAAAATTGAAGGTAAATTAAGTGTTGTTTTTAAGTAAAAAAGTAGGCACTTCTTACAGAACGTTCACTACAAACAAATTGAAATATGGGAGTAAATTTAAATAAAAACCGTCTTTTTTTATTTTTAACTTTAGGTTTTATTTACTGCAGATAAATTGAAAAGGATGATGAAATTTACGTAAAAATCGTAGTTATGACAGCAACTTTTAATACTTTGAAAAAGTAACAATTAAGATTCGGATTTAACTTATTTATTTTGTGTCTGTTAATTCTTTAATGACATCCTAATATTTGAATAGCAAATCAGTAATATGTGCTTCATGAAGGTGAATAGTAGTTAAAATTAATACAATGGGTTTTGGTCAAAAATCTGTTTAGTTTACATCACAGTTTTCCTGGAAAAACTTTATTCACCTTTTATGTAATATTATATGAATACAGAAAACAAAATTGAACCCCTATTGAAATAAATGCAGTGAATGTAAAAAAAAAAAAAAATTTTAATAATAATTTCAACTTGTCTAATTTTAGTTATGTAGCTGAGTTTGAGCCTTCCATACTTTTTGTTAAGCTCTTAAAATGCATTTCTTAGCTTAAAAAAAAAAAAAAAAAAAAAAAAAAAAAAAAAAAAAATCACAGAATTCTTGGGAAATTATAGTCTAAAACCATCTAGAATGAAATACAAACGTTTGTTTTTTGGGGGGAGGGGTAAAACGCATTTGTCAGGGAGAAATGTGACAGGACTTAAGCAAATCATTATTATATATAAATAAGATTTTATAGAACTGTAGATAACAATTATTTGTGTAACCGAACAATGTTTGTTAAATGTGACGAACTACAGAACTTAGTCTTATTTACTGAAAGAGGGGGAAACCATCGGGTATAACGAACTTTCGGCTTTAACAACAACCCCCCTCCCCCCAATTAGTTTATTATAGTGAGGGTTTCCTGTATAATAGATTTAAGCAAATATATTCATTATAATTTTATAGAGAGGAAAATCACAATTTAAAGCAGTGAAAGATAAAAGACCAAAAACAATTCTCTGTTGCTTTTTGTTATATCAACAAACTAAACATTCTCTTCTGGAAATCGAAGTGTAACTGCTATTGTTTTGTTTGAAAACCCACCAATGTAGACCGCCTCTCTTCACCAGCATGGTAATAAAGTTAGATATAATTAATAAAATAATAATAAAAGTGTTATCAATCATGTGATTGTAGTGGCTAAAATTAACCATAAATATGTATATCCTATATTTTTGTATATTAAATCCTCTATAACTAATAAAACAGTCGTCCTTTATGACGATGCGGATATATACTAGCGAGAAATAAGAATGAATATTCAGTACAGCAGTATTAATTACAAGAATGTGAATGAAAATAACAGTATACTAGGAAGAATTATTAAAACTTGGCAATGGTTTGTTCTATATAAGTGCAGGTTTTCTTCAAATCAACCCTCTCCTAACGAAAAATAAAACTGTCTAGCTAGAAACTATTTCTATTTGCTGCATAGATTATGGTTACCCATTGCGTTTGCTAACAATATACCTAGGAGTGGAAAGCATTGTAGTATCTGAAAAAAACTCATGGGAGTTGCCTGAAGCAACCATCCTCAGCACTTAACAAAATCTTCCGCTCACTGAAACTCGAAAGTTAGTTCAATTTCACCTCGTTTTACTTTCTCATCTTTCTTCGCGACGGAAGAGTTCAGCAGTTCTCCTCTAGTAAATATCTTTGTTTCATCCCTACCCTGCTTCTGCCCGCTCTCTTCAGTCTTCACTGTGTTGTGATTCCATTCCCATAACCTCTCCGCTACCCCCACTCCTTTAAACGTTTTTATTTTTTATTTTTAGAGTCTAACAGATGGGCGGACATGTAGCTTATTATAATGTAGATTTATAACATGGCCAACAACGCAATTTGCAGAGACTTACAACCAGAAGTCAGAGAGATTCTACTAGAAAGACACACTAGAGATGACAAATGAAAATCTTTCATTTTCTGTGAGTTACTGCCCTTGTATCTTGAATTTTTAGAAGCCGTAAGGGTGTGTGCCATCGGCCGGATATAAAGAGGTGGCCATATTTGCTGAGTTTAGTCATTCATGATTATTGAACAAGGACGCACGTGGTGAAGGTGAAAAGAATTTAATTTGAATTTATGACAAAGTTACTCACAGGAGGTGAATCAAAATTGTTGAATTATCAATTGGAGTTATCAGAAGATATCCTAAAATTATCTCTCAATATTTAATAATCACTTACAAATTTTTATTAAATCATTAAGAAAATACATTTCTAGAAATTAAATAATCTACAGGCAAATACAGACTTAAAAATACAATAGAGAATTATTTTGTGATTTTCTAAATACTTTTATATACACATTAAAAGAAAAACTAGATAGCCAACCGAGTTGCCTTTAAAGTAAACATCACCCTCTAAGTAAATGTTGCTTTTATTAGTTAAAAATTATATTCATAAAGATTGATTTATTAAGATTACTAGTTCTCATACGTGGAAAACAACAAAAATATGGTGCCGAGAGTTGGATGTAAGCAGTGAATTTAACAGTGTAAATCAGCTTCTGCTAATCCATGAAGTCTTT
>VCCN01001489.1:3139993-3183128 GCA_006491835.1 Architeuthis dux | reverse complement strand
CAGCAAACGATCATGAAGTCGAGATGGGAAGTTCTTCCACATACAGAATATTCTACAGACCTGTTACCTTCAGGCTATCACTTGTTTCCCCCCTTCATACTAGACATCTTGTCTGGTCAGTGGTTCAAACAATTTGAAGATCTTTAAGAATTTCATCAAAACCAGAATCATTCTTTTATTTATACACAATTTATCTGAATGATGGCAGAAGGTCATACAAAGCCAGGGAAAACGCTTTGATGACTGAATAATTATGCTATGAATTTAAATGCATAAGAGTTTGTCAAAAAATAAATAAAATGCTAGAAACCTTTGCAACTTCATTATCTCCAATAACCTCTGGCATCAATAATCTTCATTTTCTTGCCTTTTGGGAGATTGCATCTCCTCTGCTGAAGATGCACCTAATTCATATAATCTGCCATCAGTGGCTAACTATCGCTTATCTGATTAAAATGTTATTCATGCCCACATTGACAAAGTGTGTGCTGCTATTGCCTGTATCTCAGTGATGGGAGCCTTCAATTCTTGCAACGTTCTGAAGACCTTACTCTTCAGATATCCCCACAGATAAAAATCAAGATCTGGAGACCTTGCAGGCCATTCAATGTCTCCAAACCTTGAGAACAACTTGGCTGGAAATGTTTGACATGAAATTGCCATACAATTCCTAGTGGTATGGCAGTATCTTGACTACCGTATTGTGAATACAAATTTCTGAATGTAGGCTTTACCATGAAGCACAGGTTTTTATAAAAGGAATTAAACTATAAGGGTTATATGGCTTTTTTTGTTCCCATTATCCTGGATCACCCTGTATTTACAAGCTCCTTATAGATAACACTCGTTTTCTATATATTAGCTGTACCAAAATAACCCAGGTTTTTTTTAAGCCCTCATGGGAAAAAATAAATAAAAACAGTTGAAGGATATTCAACACATACAATTGAATACATTCAGCCTGATGAGAGCCTCACTTGACATGTTTACATACACAGTGTTACCATAATAGAAAAACATGCTAAACAATGAAACTGAATTTTAATAGGAGCAACGTAGCTAACATCAGAAGCAACTGATGTTGAAAATTGCTACACAACCTGCAGAAAGAGCCCAATCTCACAATTATCAAGGCATCATAATCTGGTGAACTCCATGCAGACGTGAAAAAATATAGAAGATTATTTTTTTAAGTTGCAAAACAATTACTAGTATAACACTAATTTTTAATAAACTTTATGTTAAGCTCCACAAAATATAAAGTAGGTTCTAGTGGTTTAATGATAGTTTGATATTAAAACCGACTGTTTACAAACTCGATGGTTCTATGATAAATTTGTCTATTCCATATTTAAAAGATTACTTGCTAAAATCTCCTTCAGAAAAACAAGTTTTCCAGATTAAGTACTCACTCTTGCTGATGTTTGTAAAATTATCTAACATTTAATTTTTATTTTAGTGTGAAAAAGGCATACAAATTGTACATAAAAGCACACAATCATATTTACACAATATCTAGGGCCTTAAACCATTGCGGTAGTGTAATAAACATAATTCTTTTTAAAACCATTTACAATTGTTGATAGCACTACATATTCCGGTAATGTATTCCATAGTCCTACCACTATATTGCTAAAAAATAATTTTCTGATATTCAATCTACTTCAACCATATATGTGTGGCCACTCAGTCCCTTGTACTCCCTTCTAGTAAAAAATACACCAGGATCTACAAATTCTAAACCATGCATAATCTTAACATCATTAGAAAATAGGAGAGATGTTTAACACTAACTCTTTTAACCTATCCTCATACTTTTTAATTCTGGTACTAACTTAGTTGCATGTCACTGGACTTTTTCTAAGAGAGTTTTATCTTTCTCCAAGTACGGTGACCAGGCCTGTGCACAGTACTCAAGGTGAAGATGGACAACTCTTATATAGTATAAGAAATGAGTCCTTGTCTATATATGAAAAAGTATGCTTAATCAGTCCTAGCACCCTGTTCACCTTAGCAGCAGCTCTGGCAATATATTTGGAAAATGATAGTTTATCAGTTATGATACCTAGATGATCCTTTTCATTATTTACAATATCTAGTATTTTTTTCGTATTTACCTACATGTAACACCTTACATTTATCTTCATTAAAAGTTAATAACCATTCTCTTGAGAAACACATGGCGCAGAGACACAGAGGTGGACACTACTGGAGGGATTTAGAGAAGACTGCTCAGAGCCGAGTGTGCTGGTGGAGTGGCATAGATGGCCTATGCTCCTCATGGGGCAAAAAGAAGATTCTCTAGACTAACATTAATTCATCTAGGTCCTCCTGTACTCTTACTTGGTCAACCAGCGACAAGACTGGATGGTACAATTCAGTATCTGCAAAAAGTTTACAGTTTATAGATATTGTATCTGGTAGATCATTAATAAATATTAAAAATAGTACTGTTCCAAGCACTGACCCCTGTGGCACACCATTACTCACACACCTCCAGTCAGATTTAGAACCATTTACAGTGTTTCCTACCTCGCAGGAAGACTTCCAGCCAACAGGTTAGTTTGCCACATACAATTTTGTCCACTCTTCGAGCATGCTAGAAGGGCATTTTTGCAGTAAAAATAAGCTTATCGATATGAACATTATATAATGATCATAATATACTTTTGTTTCTTTGAAATAAAACACTCAGACCAACTTTTGATGTAAAAACAGATATATCATTTGGAATAAAGAATGGAATTTCCAGTACTAAATAATTACAGCAAGTTTTTCAAAACTAATGTACTGAATAGGGATTCATTAATAGTTTTTCAAGCAAACATATTTACAAAAGCCAAACTTTTGACATCATCTATGGGGTGAGCACAAATGCAAACCCAGCACGGATTATTTTTTGTATTCTTCTAGTTAGCACATTTTAGGGGTATCTTAATTCATACCTCTGGCTACAATGCTCTTTTCAGCTACTTGGTCACGTACAGATAAACAGAATCGGACTATTAGTATTAGATAGATGTTCAAGTACCTTGCAAACATGCAGAAAAAAGAAGAAACTATAGGCAAGAATGTATTTTTTTAAAACTGATCAAAGGAAAAACATTGCATTTTGTGAAGCAAGAATAAAGAAAAAGATTTTTTCATGCTTCTTTCAAAAGGAACTCATTCCAGCCCATCTCAAGAATATTCATGAACACTAAGCTGAGAAAGTTCTTTAAAAATAAATAAGATGATCAGCAAATAAGAGTGACTGCTTTAAATTAAAAAATCCTTTGACTAGCATTTCTTGTCAGATGCTGAAATGACATTTTACAATTCTAAAGATTGTCAATAGTTCTGCTAAGCTAAAACTTAACATTAATTCAACAGCAGTTTTGTTAATGGTTATTGAAAGACAATCAGCAAACAAATGTCTCACTTAGAGATATTCAAAGGCAGGGAAATAAGATTTACAAGACGTTTCAATGCAAGATATAAACAAGAGATCAACAAAGTGGCTTGAATTTGTATTTGCACAAACCAATACAGCCCAGTTCTTGTCAAATTTAACTCATTAAAAAATCCAAACCAAGACTAAGTTTTTATCACATATAGAGATATGGACATCACGATTCACAATGTGGATCCCTCGAGATCACAAGCGAAATTGTGGCCAGCAAAAAATAAGATGGTATGATGATTTTTAAAAGTTCAGAACGTTTTAGTACTGTGACACTCGGTAGCAAAAAAATTTGGCAGACCTTGGGAAAGGCCTATATTAAACAAGGAACATTAAAGGGCTGATTAGGGAGAGTGATAGTGATATTAGCCCAAACAAATGACAAAATAGTAACTACATTTTATAAGTGAATGGATATGTTTATTCTTTCAATTCAAATTTGATCTGGTGAAGACTGCCTAACGTGAAGTGTTATTGATGACCTATGCTCCTCATGGGGTAAAGGGTGTAAGTAAGTAATTCAAATTAGGTAATATTTCCCCCTACTGTTTTCTTGGAAACAAATACAGGAAGATTATGTAACAACAAAATGTTGATAAGACAGAACACTCACCTGCATTATTTTGTTGCTATGGCAACAGACACTGCAAGCTGCCAAATAATTAGTAGAAATCAATACAAACCGTACTCCATTAGAGCCTATGGTGTTATAAAAATCCACAAAGTCCGCCATAGTAACACATCTTACCTGATTTTCAAGGACAACTGAATGATAGGTTTTTTTTTAAATTTAAAAAAAAAAAAAGATTTTTTTAAATAAAAAAAAAAGTAGGGGAAATCAGCAACAAGTTTAAGATAATGGTATTTGATGCCATTATCACCAAATTAAATTGAGAACTATTTTAGTGTGGTAAAAATAAAAAAATTACATGTAATCAAAATTATGCAGTATTACGTGTGACAGGATTTTGAAAGGAAATCCCAAAGATTTGTTTTATTTAAAACTGGTTCTTTTTCTTCATAAACTTACCATTCGTACAATTTCTGAATAGACAGGTTCAGTAAGAACTCCCCTTGTAGCGGTAATATAATCCACAAGTTCATTCAAACATGCTCGTTTGATCTCTTTACTCTTTAAATCTGACACTGGGTCCATAAAATCAAATACTAGACAACATTGCTGAAGTTTTTTAATGAACAGATCCTGCTGTTCTGCGGGTGATGTATCTGCAAAAGGAAAAAGAAAAATCTTTTAGAGAATTGCACAATCGAAACCACAGTTCATACACAAAGTTATCACAATTACAAAAGCCACTTATTATAATCATAGATAATATCAAACGGTTATTGTTATCAAAATCAGTTGGTGACAAACACTTAAATAAAGTGATCTCATTAAGCAGCTTACTCTATATACAAGTATATCTTGATTAGTGTGGTTAATGTGTTCCAAAATCTTCCGTTCTGTTCAAAACCAAACTGTTCAATCTTATAATTTAATGTGTTTTTTTCTAGCTTATACTTAGTTACATTAATTTTCACAGCAATACCTTAACCATACATCAAAACCTGCACTATTCAAGGTATTCCTATATCCTTCACTTAATGTTATCAGTTGGTTATTGTTGTGTAAAAGACGGTCCCAAAGTGATCAAAATAAGCTGTTTCCTCAGTATTTCTAATAATACATTTTCAATTTATTAATAATGTTGCTGAATTTTATATACTTAAGATTGAAACAAAAAATGATTGCAGAATTTATTTAAAATGTGTGTATACAGAAAAACATCAGGTTTGTTATCAGATTTTTTAAAAGTATTGAAAAACATTTTAACAGGTCACAAAATAAAATATGTATATATTGGGTCTTCTGTTACAGGCAGTAAAGTAAACATTCTCTTTTCAAGCATGATCTTGAGTATAATGATATAAAATCTTTAATATCCAAATTGTAAGTACAAAACAAATGAAAGTACAAGATAATACATTTGTGAAGAAAAGTCAAGAGATCTAAATTAAAGCAATTAATAGTAGTATCCGTATTTCTATCACAGTATTAACAATATAGATCTTATAACTCGAGAAGATAACAGTAGAAAGACAATCATCATCACAATAATTAAAGTGCATAACCGCTGCCCTTTCTGTTTGTCATGTCATGATAGCACATCACATTTTAAAGAGAGGGGGAAAAGAAAGATGGGCTTGACTGCTGGATGCTTGAATCATGCTTTAAAAAGAGGGAGAAAGAGAGATGGTCTTGACTGCTGGATGCTTGAAGGAATATACATTGAAGAGAGAGAAAGAGAGAGTATGGAAGAATAAAGCAGACATTTAAACAGTAGTTTTGTTTATTTGTTTACTTTATTCGATTAATTTTGTTGTATTGTATATATGTAAGTCATAAATAAAGCATTAAAACGTCATATTGATCTTTATTCCTTAGTGGTTGTTTCTAATTAAACAATGGAATTAAAATAAGACATTGTATAGCTAGCTATAAAAGCAGATATTGGTTTATGGTATTCTTGATACATTTCAACAAGTCTGTGGTTGATAGCAACATTCTTTATCTTGCTATTCTTAAAAATTTCAACTGATAGCAAGGAGAGAGAGGGTTAACGAGAGAAGTGGCTCTAACTCATGAATACTTATGAACCACAAAGCATAAAACAGCAGTTACCGGATACAGGGAAGAAGCCAATAAGATTTCTTCTTGCACTAGTTATTAAGGATCACAGTCTTGAAACCAACTTAGAAGAGCACAAATATCCATTGAAAGAGCAATGCTAGGGATAACTAAGAGATAGAAAAAGATCAGAGAGAAACTAGAGTGAAAGATATAGAAATAATTAAGCAGCAAAAATGGAGATGGGCTGGTCACCTAGCAAGAACACATGACAATAGATGAGGGAAAAGACTAACAAATTGGTGCCCATGGGACAGTAAACGCAGTAGAAAAAGACCAAACACAAGATGGAGGGACGAGATAGAAAAGTGTGCCGGTAAGACGTGGCAGAGGTTAGCACAAGATAGGTCGTCATGGAATCAGATGGGAAAGGCCTTTGTCCAGCAGTGGACTTATAACGGCTGAAGTGATGATGATATAATGCTAAATGTCTTTAAAAGTTTAAATAAATATATACGTACATAAAATGGGAAATTAGAACTGACTTGAAAACTAGACTATTCAGAGTAAGAGGTTCATTCGGTTAAGCAAAAGAGTCATTACTTTTGGGTACAGGATATGTGAATGTGTATCTGGGCAGCAACTCTTCATTGATACATATGTGTACAGATGCTAAAGCCCGGCCGATATTCAACATTTTGTGATAATGAGGCAGATTTTTATTCTAATAGAAAAGGTACCTTTTAGATATTTTCTATAGTTTTGAGAAGAGTCATAAATATTCAAATGGTTCTTCGGACGATTGAACTCATTATTATTTGTGTTGTAAACACGAAAACTGAAAGGTTGAAAGAGAGGGGGACAAAAAAGCACGTAATCTTTCATGAATTCGGCTTGGCGAGATCAAAGAGTTGACCGAGTCGGGGGTGGGGTAGTAAAGTCCTGAGAGACGACCATACAACACAGAGTGAGAGGTATGAAGGAGGGTGGAGGCAGTCATGTTGGTTCTTAGTCTTCTTTCTTTCCTATGAAAGAAAGGAAGGGAAGATAGGCTTAGGCTTCTTTAGTTGTACGGTAGGGGAATAAAATAAAGGGTAAACATTGAAGTAGATACAGTGTTAATAACTAATACACTTTATAACTTTTTCATTTCCCAAACAGAGACAATGCACATTTTTATTGTCAAATATTTATCTGTGCTCAAGTGAATAATACATTATTTTAGATGCAAAACAAAAATTAAAAAAACATATCGGCCATTGGCACCACCACTGCTCTCTAAATATCTGCATCAGCCAAGACCAATATCGGTCGACCACTAAAAAATGCTATATGTATTTTTATGTATGTAGACAGACTGTATAGCAACAGAAAAGTAGATGCGTGGTGGTGGCAAAACAACATAAGCCAATGTGGTGTGACAGTTAAAGCCAGATCATTTTTGTAGACGTTACAAGTAAGGAAAAGAGATTCACAAGAGGCAACTGTAATTAAATTCATATAGAAAATTCAAAAGATTCTGGTACTTAAAAAAAAAGTTACAAATATCTAAATTTAAAGTTTTAAATTTATTTTGACTATCTTGAGCGAACCAAAAATTAACAATCACTGAATTATGACTAAAGCTCAATACATACTAACAAGTAGCATTTTCTAATTTTCCATCTTGAGATTGGAATATTTTAAACTGCCAAATAATAATAATAAAGGGATTTTGTCTGGCCAGTGGCAAGTTCAGGGTTAATCCTTTTTACTTAGTAAATGTCACAAGAGCAGCATATCTGAACATAATGATTATAACTAAAATGCCTGTTCCTTGGCTCAACTAATTGATTATCATCATTCGTCATACTGCTCTAAGCAACAACCACCAGATATGGCTATATTTTAATCTATTTGGGGAAAAAAGTATGGTTTTGTTCTTAGTGGTTCAATACTGTAGTTAGAAGAATTGAAACAAGTACTATTCATATGGTTATAATTAAAATATAGCCAATTTCTAAAATGTAGAATGTTTTTTTTCTTTTTAGCTATGTCGAACATATATAAGTAATATATTGCTCAAAACATGAAGTTTATAGGACACAATGCATGCGTCTCAAAAATAGAAGAAAAAATACAGTTCAATAACTTTGAAAATATAAATTCATCAGATCTAGAGAATTAAAGAAAAAAAAAATCATTTAATAATGATATCCCAAGTAAAGCCTTAGTCCTATAGGAAACATAATTGGATTTAGATAAAAAAAACAAAATGGAGTATTATGGTTGTGTCAATGTCTTAAAGGTCATGTTCATTAGATTCACATGACTGCTAGTTAACTAAAGTGAGGATCACGTGGACTGAATCTCGTTTGCTGTCTCTTTTCTAATGTAGATATTCCGTCACTTCTTTTCACTGAAAGACCAAGCTTCTTTGTATATTTTAAATTGTGCACATGAAAAGTTATGTAATATTGTATTTAAATTATACTAATGCCCTAAGGTAGAAAACTACTGTTGATGACTTGGTGAACAAGCAGCAATTGAGAAATAAATTACTAAGGGGAAAGAAAAAAAAGGTATGTTAACAATGTTGTTACATTGAACTAGTCTTGAATTTTATATTAAGGCCCGATATTTCACATTGTAGGAGCATCATACACAATAAAGCATTCATGAATTTCTGTTAGGAAAATTTTTTTAAGTCCCCATCTTTTACATATTATTTTTACACAGAACTCAGAATCAATCAAAGAAATAAAAGTTACCCAAAGAATTTTGAAGATTGTAATATAATCTAGATACAGATTAAAATACAATGTTGATTATGTTATGCATTATGTAGATCAGTGTTTCCCAACCAAGGGGGAATTTGGGTAGTCCAAGTGTGCGTGTGTGGGGGGGGGGGATAATGCTATTAGGTAAAAATAAAAGTCCAGTCTAGAGATAGAGTTTTCTGCACTTCTATCTATCAAGTCGAAGTTGAGAATGATTTAAGATGAGCTCTCTCACTAATAGACCCACAAATCGAAGAACTAGTTGCCAAAAAACAAGAACAGAGATCACATTGATGTGTATATCAGTTACAATAGTGGAATTCTTGTATTTTTTGTAATAAATTGGAATTTCCAATGATGTGTTCTAATTATTTTCGCTTGCTTTCTTTGAGTAACAAATACACAGCAGCAGCTGTACAATTATAAAATTAAACTACTTCTTAGTATGAAGATGTCTAATTATACGTAAAATAAAGTTATTATTTGAAATTATTCTTTGTTGCAACTTAATAAAATGGAAGGGGGTGGGTACTAGTAATTTTATTGACAAAAGTGGGGAATGACTCGAAAAGTTTTGGAATCACTGTTGTAGGTCATTCTAAGTTGAAGAAAAAGAGTATACTGAAAGTCATTTTGATGGAGTAGTTTGTTTAAATTCTGACTGTAGTTTATCTAGTTTGAAAAACAATGTTTCAGTAAAATCCTACAAGCTAAATAATAATGAAATTATGTTAAAATTAATCCAAGTTGTGTGGGGAAAAAAACTGAATTTGAGTAATAATGTAGTCTACTGGATATTTGTGAGTCATTTCTACATTAAACATATAAACTCGGACTTGGTTGCTTCCTGTGTTGTGCAAGTCAATGAATTGGTCTCCATTTCTCCAATGATCCACCAAGACCAAATCATTGTTTGTAGCAATTATGAGTTTTTACCCAGAGTGCTAGCCCGACATCCAAGATGAACTGCTTTACAGGACTAAAGAGCTCTACCCTGCTATTTTACCTATAGCTTATGGGGTGGGGGTGGATTCATGCCTTTCCCAAGGGAATTAGTGCAAAGTGGACTTAAATGACCGTAACTGGAGTTTGAACTTGGTTTGCCAATTCAATTCTGTGCAGTTAACCATTTGGCCAACCACACATCCTAAACATATATATGCCCACACATAAAATAAAGCAAACTTTTAATTTGACCTTAAATACTCATCAGTCCAATGCATATATTATAGACAAAATATGTGTGTCAGCAGTAACACTACATATTCAACTTTGTGATGTACTTTTATGAAATTTAGTTTTTTTTATCTGTTAGGCTGTAAAGATGAAAAGAGGCAATGATCAAATAAACTAGCAAAAGTATCAGTTTTTTTGTTGGTATTTACAACACACAAATCTGAATGTAATTGAGTAAGTACATCTTCAGCTTTGAAACTCTAGAGGACCAGATAAGATATCTATATAATTGGATAGTGGGATAATTAGATAACCAGAGCTCAATACTTAATCTTTGCTCAGGTTTTAGGAATTAGACTGACAATTCAACTTCTCATTTTACAAAAAGAATTTATTTTGATTAATTTTGCTCCACGAAAACTATTTATTTATTAGACCTTGTAAATGTATGATTTCAGATCCTGATTTTTAAAAAATTAAATTAATTAATAGTAATTTCAGATCTGGATGTAAGAAAATAAAGTCATGCTAGAGACAAATTCGTTAAAGATCTACATCCGTTAACCAAGTCGAAAAAAAATATAGCCATTCCCAGGCGAACACACGTGCAACCTCGGGCAGTCCCGCATGGACCCCCACCAAAAAACATTAATGAAAGCACAGAAAAATTGTCATTAAAATATCAGAAAAGTCTTACATGTGAAGTAATCAAATACTTCAAAGCCTACAACCGTACAACGGACGGAAAGTAATGTCCCGTTAACCATACAGTTAAATAGTAAATTGAACCACCCCTCGTATAACCTTTAAAAAAACATTTTTTCTAAAAAACTAACAACTTCTAGGAAGATTGTTAGGGTCTTGATTAAGATTTAACAGATTAAAAGCACAAACAATTACTGACGAAAAAAAATTCTTGCTATTTTTTTTCCGACTTGGTTAACAGATGTAGATCTTACCACAAATTCTCTAGATTAAATTTTTTTTTTAAATTGTTGTAGGAATGAAAATTATACTAGCAATGGAGACATGCCAAGTGCTCAAAAATGAATTAAATCAAAACCATTTGAAACATTAATCATTATGACCTGCTATGATTTCCATTAAAATGAAAAAAATTGAAGGAAGTGGTTAAACACGAGCACATTCAGAAATAAAGTTGGCCATTCCTGCAATTCGAATGAAAGCAATTTAAAACTGGAAACCAGAGCTTGATTTTTGTAACTTGAGCCAACATGGAAAGATTGAAAACAGACAGACACATGAATAAACAGATCAATACATGAAAAGCTGAGGACGTGTTCCAGCAAGAAGCGAATGAGTTGTTATATTCCCAAGAAGCTAATATTTGTAGGCAAGACCAATAACAAGTATAAAAAATAACATTCTTAACAATCATGAGCAAATATAATAGATCTACAAAAGAGGGCAGGGAGTCGGTACATAATTTATATTTGAAATTGTTAGAAATGTAAAAAATATTTTTTCATCCTAACCTGCAGTACAAGACTCAAGATGTTATACAGAAAAAATAAAATAAAAAATTATATAACAGATGAAATAATAAATCTAATTGGATGGCTCAAGTGGGAGGATCTATTTGGAATTACAAATATAGTGGTGATTAAAGAAAAACTAATAATAAACATACTCTCCTTTGCTTTCGATAACCTTATTCTATCAATGAGTTTTTGATATCAGATTTGTAAAATTCCTTCGATTTTGTCCCGAAACTGATTTTCAACCTCTTCTCTTGAAGTGAATTTTTCTCCATCTAAATGGGTTTTGCAAACTGCTAAACAAATGATAGTCAGTTGGAGCAATCTCTCTAATTTTAAGCAGTTAGTGTACACAAACTTTTTTCCTATGACAAAACTATATGTGCACTGAATACTTGCGTAAGTGTAAACTTGAAATTAGTGATGTCCAAATGTGGTATCTTAGAAACAGACTAATTTGTTAACATAAACAGCTAAGAGATTATTTTCACTAATCCACACACAATAATTAGCAATGTGCATTTGTCGGCTGTCATGCTTACGTCATCAGTGACATAACTTAGTAGAAATAGAATTTTATGTCACGTTAAACTTGATAGACTTTACCTTTAGTTTAATATTCAGGAAATATTGAACATAAAACAAGAAAATGCTGCGCAACATAATATTTTTGATATTTTATAAGTACAATGCAATTGCAAAATTACTTAATTATTGCCGTTATTTTTGACGGCATGGGCAAACTAGTTATAATAATAATATATTATTATACCTATAAATATATTTATTAATTACTATAATATATTATTAATTACTACATCATTTTAGTTAACTAACCTTTTGTGGGCACATTAAATTGACCATTTTCCAATTCACAAAGGATGGACATTTCCTGACCAAAGCTGCTTTCATACACTGAAGTTGTCAGCAGTAAACTTCAGTTGCAACTGGCTGAGGCACAGGTCTATCATCGCGAAGAGCAACTGACGATGGCACTTAACATAGTGAAAATGGATCCATTTCTCATCCTCAGAAACAACTCGTGTCCAAGAAAGGTTCCTAGAGCTGCTGAGAATGCAGTGACTCACAACAATCAAGCATGCTGGCAATTTGCTACGGACAGATCACGTGAGACCCATTTTCCAACCTTTGACACTTGTCCTAGCTTCTTCAAATTGCGATGAACAGTCATATGGCTAACATTGAATTGACTTCCCTGACTTTAACCGCAGGATAGGGATGGTATTTCAGCTATTTCGTTCAAACAATATTGGTACAAAAGAAATTGACTAAATTTCCATTACAACCTATTAAATGGACAGTTTGATTAAACTTAAACACACACACAGACTTATAAGTGAACAGAAGGAATAAACCTTGAAAACCCCAGTTTTTGTCCTACAACAAAACTATGTGCACACTGAATGCTTGCGTAAATGTAAACTTGAAATTAGTGATGTCCAAATGTGGTATCAGAGAAACCGACTAACTTGTTAATATAAACAGCTAAGATTATTTTCACAACCTTGAAGGATTTTTTTTAAGCACAAATATTACCAAACTGGTAATACACAGAAAATACTTTGCATATCTATAATTATAAGTAAAGATGCCAACTTATTTTAAGATTCTTTTCTTTATAAAATCATCTATTGCATTCAAATCTGAAAGTAATCAATCCATAATTACATTAGAAAGAATAGGAAAAAAATATGATAAAGTTAATTAAACTCCTGAGAGTATATCAAATCTAAATTAAATCAGCCAAGTCTAAAATGAAGTTCCTTAAGTAAAGAAAAACAAATTCTAAATGATTATTAATTAGTGAAGAAATAAAGAGCAGGAGAAATGACATTTCATAAATTGTTCACAGAATCCAGTAATGAGTCCAGGAGAAAAAGAAAAAAAAAAGAAATACTAAGCAAGATGGTAAAATTAGTAACTGGGTGGACATTATAACAATAGTTACTAAAATAGAATTGATGCTGAATACCCACAGTAGCAGACAGGAAAAAGATATTTAGTAAGCAAGCCTAAATGTATATCAGTTATTTTCTGCACAAATTTGCCCACTAGCTACAGAGGAGGTTATATTACAAAATTTTCTCTCTTATTTTTCAGAGGGGGTTATATTACAAAATGTCTACTCTTTTTTATTATTATTATTTAATAATAGCCTATTAAGGTCCATTGTTGGACCTAAGCCTTCCCTAAATAAGTGCAAGACATAATAATAATAATAGAAGGTAAATAAAAATTGAAATCTTGTGAAGTTTAAGGTAGGCAAGGCCAGGAAATTTTCCCCCCCCCCCCCCCATGATGTTCATCTTAAACGAGTGAGCTGATCTTGGGTTTATTCTTTTATATAAATCTTTTTTTAAATCAAGTTTTATACATAACAGATTTACCAAAACTAAATCAATTCTAACACGGAGCATACCCCCACCCCCTCGATATACACAATACTAAGTGAATTTTAAACTTAGATTGAAAGGTTTACTAGCACACTGACCACAGTACTACAAAGCTGCTCAGATTATGTGGCAAATACATACAGGACCGAAAACCGTCTTCATTGCACAAAAGAGTTATTTGCCTCATTTTTGTCATCATAGGAAATCAATTCCTTACAAGCAATTAGTAGTAACTGTTGGTACAAAAGAATTGTTAAAATAATTAACTGACACATTGTAAGCTATAATTTCAATTAGTGATATCTGGCGCCAGCTTCACAAAATATTATCTCTGCCACCATGTCGGATATCCGACTGGATTGATATTCCAGTACATCACTAATTTCAATTAGTTTGATAATTTCTGCACAACAGCATTTAAAAAAAATTTCTTGAAAATTTACTAAAATTCCCATTACCGAGTAAAAACTAGAAGAACCTAAATTCATTAACTATTAAGAAACAGATTTTCAACTACTATGACAAAAAAAAAAAAAAAAAAAAAAATTCTCTTCATTAAACAATAACTAAAGCATTCTAAGACTGCAACAGACATTTTAAACCTTGTGGTAGCAAGGAATTAAAGTCTTAATTGGCAATTCGTTTGATTGGATAAAATCTTTAAAAATAAATTTTTAATAAAAGGCCAGAAAATTGAAACAAATCTATTGATTTGGGATAAAATAAGCCATGAAAAGATGAAAAAAAGACATAGAAATTTGATACCTGTTGTAGTTTGTATGAAGCATATCAGATCAGTACGGAGGAAAATGTCAAGATAAAATCTGCAAACTTAATCCTACTTAAATTAATGCCAATAAATACCAGTTGAACATGAAACAAAAGGGGAACAGAACCTCTTTTGAAAGAAGAAACAGGTCAGTCTTCTCTTAACCCTTTATGGGGCAAGTGACTATATATGATTACCTGAGGACCCGTCAGCCACATGCAAATATTGTAGCCATAAAGACAACATAATCCACACCAATGTGGTTTGCAAAGTACACTTGTGCTTGAACAAAGACGGAAACTGTTTTGAGGCATACCACATCCCATTAAATTAGCTTGTTTTTGGCCTACACAATAAAATTTTCAAATCAACACAAGTGTTATTCTTATTGTCAATATCGATTTTGTGTATCTATTCATTATATTGAATATTATTCTTTAATTCTATGTTTTATTTAACTTTCTACTTTAACTTTTTTTATATTTTTGGTCACTTTTTGGGGAGGCACCATAATATGATCATTTCCAGAAAACTTGGAACTGAAAATATCTTGTAAAAAAAGGTTGTTTTTGATATCTAAAATATTTTTAGGGCTGCCCTATAAAGGGTTAAGTGAAGAAGTTTTTACATTGATTGTTTTTTTATATAAATAATCACATACAAACACTGATTGAAATTATCTACTTATATAAATAACTGATTTCTTTTGGCTTGTTTCTCTGTCCATAACAATGGATTCTTCCACTTGAAGGTAACAATTTTGCTGATAAAAATATCAACCTAACAATAGACTCTTCCACTGAAACGAATTCAGTAGTTTCTTTTCTAAAAAAAAAAAATATGAAAAAATCATCTCATAGAAATTCAAATATATCTGCAAATTTTTTCACAGGGATTAGCTAGTATAGTGGCTGTAAAAATAGCCTTGACTATAAAGTGGAGAATTAAACAGTTGAGTTTTAATTTTAGATTGAGACAATGTTCTTAAGACAGAAAATTGTGTTGGTGGTATGATTCTAACAACATAACATTTAAGTAGCAACAAACTATTTTTACATTGAGAAAATATAGCAAAGAAATCTGTCCTTTTGTCATCTGCAGACAAACTACAGACGATCATAGATCCTCCACATTCTTTAACGAAAAGAACAATGGTCATTATAGCAGCATTATAGTTAGCAAATGTCCAGGAAACGAGGGTGTTTTTTTTTTAACCTTACTCTCAGACTTGTTGACAATAGTGTCATCTTACCTGCAACCTACAATTAGGAGTTTAAATGATCAGATATATAGTCAAGTAGAAACATACAATACTAACTTGTCAGTCAGGATTTTAAAAAAGGGTCCGAAATTCAACGCAGAGTGCCAGGTTGGAAATAATCATTACCACACACTCACCAAGTACAAAAACTCTGACCTCAAAGCAAAATGGCTATTAGCAGTCTCATACTTGTAAAATCTGCAATACACAAGTGCGCTCTCTCGCTTTCTCTCATCTCTTACAATAAGGATGGGTGGAGAGAAAACATATGTAATTTCTGGATATTTTGTCCAAAAGATTAAACTTCCCCAAGGTAAACAAAAGATTATTTGGTAAATATTTTGACAGGCATGGTCCTAATTCTAAGTTCCATGAGACATGAAAATAAATTGAAGAAAAATTATAACAATCTTATAATATAAAAGCCATTGTCACTTTTTTTGGTTTGTTCTGTCATGCTAAAACTAACAGAAGAGAAGAGGGTAAAGTAAAACTTGTGTGTGTGTTCACATTTGCTAAAGCACACAGCTATCTATGTGTCTGTGTGTTCATATCTACATCATTACTACTCTGCTACTGTCTTCATAGGACAGAAAACAAAAAAGGCATCTGATTTTTCCATGAATAAAACTGATGTTTTTCTCATTGAAAAAGAAATTCGTTTTCACCCAATTCTGTTGCCTTATTAACTCCACGTATACTAAATGCTAATTATAGAGTAGTTTCCCTTATTTATATATTTGCAAATAATTATATGAATTCTATAAATAGGAAGTGACTGGACTTCAAGTTTAATGGCTGCCAAAGACATCCTTTAAGTAAACTGAAAAAATAAAAAGTAGATTTAAATGCAACATGGTTGATTGCGCTTCATCTGACTCATGAGTAAATCAGATGTCAAGATTCCAGATGTTTTTTTTATACGATCTGTCAAACTGGATTGTGTTCCAATCGTTTCTATCCATGAATACTCAACAGTAATGCCGAGATTAGCATACCAATTCATCTGCTGTATAATAAACAGACACATCCACAAAGTAGACATGCCATGACATGTTAATACACTTGATAACCTTAGCACACTGAACAACCAAGTTATGCAGATTGTAGCATACATTTTGCTTACTGCACTTTAAAAGATCAAGACTGGCGACAGGCATTGAAGTCTAGGACAAGAAAAGATAGTAATCCCAATCTTGCAGTCAAAACACTGCGCGCGCACGCACTCACACTTTTCAATGGTATACATCAGGATTTTGTCTTAACCAACCCATTAAAAACATGAGAACTTAGCATTTTTTCTGTGAGATTGCTTATACAAAGTTTCTGTAATGGATATCTGTAAAAGCTTCAAGCTAATATTTGGTTATCAGTATTAAAAATTGTTGTTCTGAGGAATGTAATACAGTAGAAAATCTCATTAGCTGCAAAATACAAAAGTATCTTTGTTATAGTATAAACTGAACATGCATTGTCAGTTATTAATTGATGATTGCATACATTAGACCAGGAAGTTGGTAAAATTGTATAGATATTATTTAATAATGTTCCAGAAAGATTCTTCAGTGAAAGATTTTTGGAAAGTTTCAATTTTCTTAAAATTCCAATACTCAGTGGTCTCAAACTTTTTCCTTACAGACCATTTAATGATCCCCAAAATTATGTGAAGACCCCATAAAAGAGTTTTTTTAATGTTGATTAGGTGATTATCTTAAAATTAAGCCATCACAGAAACATTATTTCAAATTGATTTTCCGTTCGTAGACCACTTACATGGGTCTCGCGGTCCACACTTTGAGGACCGCTTCATTAACTAAACTTATATACTTTTTGCTTTTATGCTAAATGGCTGGATTCAGTGTCATAATACTCCGATGGCAATATACCTTGATTAGTGTGGTTAATTTGTTTCAGAATTTTCTGTACTGTTCAAGGTCTTATTATAATTTAATGTTTTCGTTTTTCAGCTTATACTTAGTTACATTAATTTGTACAGCAACCTGAACTGTATTACATCAAAACCGCACTAGTCGAGGTGTTCTCGTAGTTCATTTCTAATCACTGCAAGGCAATACCTGATTAGCAACCATCTGACAATCTTTCTTGTATCATTTACCATCTGGTTGCCACATGCAGGTTCTTGAAGAGGAAGTCTCTTAAACTGTCACAGCTCAGAAGGATATCAAATGTTAAAATGTGATCTAATTTTCTACCAAAGCTTTGAATTCTTGATAATGAAATCTGTTCAAAGCATGATATGTAATTAATATTGTAAAACTTTTTTCTTTTTTTTTTAGTTACATGTTCTTCCTTATTCTAAAAACTATATTTTAATGAACATTAACTATTTATAGATGAAAGTAATGTTATTTGTCAATCTGTTTCAGCAATTTTCAACAAGCAACATCTCAAGTCACAAGGGAAATGAAATAGCCAAGTGGAAACAAGAGAGAATGGGGTGAGGAATTTTTAAAGATTAAGAGAGTCATCCAAGAAAGATAATCAAGTATTAAAGAAACAGTCAATGTAGATCACATAAAATCTGCATATTTAAGTGAGGTGTCACGCTATAGAAATGGGTGCAGCTCAACCAAATTCAGCACACATAATTATATAAAGAAAAAAAGAAAGATCTATTCACTATGTAACTATACAGTATCACCCATAAATAAGTAACCCCATCACTATTTTATAGAAAGTTCATTTTCTTCTAAACCAAACATAGCAGGATTTTATTATTTCTAGTGGAACATTACAAAATCAAAACGGATGTTAACAGGTATTATTTATGACCAAACTCTACGTCATTGAAACTGTTGCCATCCAAAGATGAATACAACAGTACGAAAAAATATTTTTGGCAACAGAATTTCAATGCTGTAGAGTTTGGTCATAAATAATACCTGATAATATCTGTTTTGATTGTGTAATGTTCCACTAGAAATAATAAAATCATGCTATGTTTGATTTAGAAGACAACTTTCTATTAAAAAGTGGTAGGGGTGTACTGTATATGCTAAACCAGACCCTTTTCTTATTTTATATGTTTTTAATTCTTTAAAGGTCAAAAGTGATAGGGAACTTCTTTTTTTTTACAATAACGAGTGCACCTAAACTCCAGCTTAGTACCATGTGACCATGGCTACTGTAACTGAAGGATGACCTATCAACAGAAGAACACATAAAAGAAATAATATTATTCCAGGATTATCTATTTATTGAAAAATAGTAGCCACAATGGCAGCTTTGATCTTGACAGGGTGAAGGGAGGCAAACATAAAAGAAGAAAAATTAAACATTGTACTCGGGTATTATGGATGCTGTTAAGCACTGCCATGGTGGGTGGTATGGCAGAGAATAAGAGCAACTTAAAGAAAAAACAGCACAACGGTATAGACAATTAAAAGCAAAAATGTGTGTAAAAATGAAAACGCAACTAACTGAATTCCAACAGATCCATCAGTGAATGCCTCATCATTTCAGGAGAAATAACCCCTAATAGGAGTTAGTGATTCATGCCTAAAAAAACACATTCTGAATACAAGAAATGTATGTGAATCTTTCATTGCCTCATGTCTAAGTACTGTTAGTAGGCTCTGTAAAAAATTGACCAAGCCAATCTTTGTATTCATTTCATACTTCATAGGTCAAGATGCTCTCTCTCTCTTTCTCTCTCTCTCTCTCTCTCTTTGCTGTTGGACAAGAGCCATTCATTTGTACTTCAGCAACATTATGTAAATGTTGGCTAAACCATTTGCGCTCTCGCTCTCTCTCCTATCAATTGATTTGGATAAGGAATACATTAGGTTGTTGCACATAAAATGTCGGATTTTTTTCATCAAAGAGAATGATGCTAAAAGTGAGAGATATACTAATGTAATTGCATTTCTTTGCGGATTTAATGTAAATAGAGATTAAAATTCATTATTATTGGAGGTTTTGGAGCCCTTAACAGCAATGGTGTCCACCCAAGAAGTTAGAACAATTTTCATGCACAAATCCAAATTAAGACAATGCTGCTCAAGCTACCGATAATGTCAACAAAGCATTTGGAGTGAACTCTACTACAGTGCAAACTGTTCAGCATTGGTTCAATAGGTTTAGGCATGGAAATATGGATACCAAGGCCAAAACATGTTCTTAATGAAGGATTATCCACAGCAATAGCCAACAACCCATGAACAAATGTTCAAGCACTTTCTGGAGACTTGGGGACTTCAACAGGGACCATATCACATCATCTCAAGGCAATAGGAAAGGTTAAACAGTTGGGAAAATGGGTCCCATATGAACTGGATGAAATGCTCCAAGACAGTGCAACACCCACACCTCTCATCTTAGAGAATTCGGATATGAGGTCTAGCAGCATCCTCCATATTCACCTGATATTTCTCCTACAGAATATCATGTTTTCAAGTATTTTGAACTTTAACTCTAATAAAAAGGTTCAATAGGGAAGCCATAATTCATGGTTTTACTAACCTAATGAATTTTATAGTGATGGCATGTTTATCATTGGAAAAAAAAAAGGTTGTTGCTTCAAATGAGTCATATTTTAATCAAATATTTACCATTTTGTTATTTATATCATCCTTCATTTTACTATTTAAAAAAATGACATTTCATATGTAATAGCCTAATAAATGACTTTGCCAATTTTATGTGCAACCATTTTAAGTTATTATACATCTCACATGTAAAAAATCTTATGGCAAGATTGTATCCATATTTGTATTATAAAAGTGCCACTGTGAAAGTAATAGGTATTGACTAAGCTTAGCTTAGTTTGGCATAAGGGAAAATTGGGGATTGGAAGACTGTGTTGCACCAATCCTACAAGTAGGGGCTGCTTGCTACCTTGAAAATCTTTGTTTTATATGGGCTCAAACTGACCACTGGTGTTAGTGGGAAATATTCAAATACCTTAACCATTACAGTGGGTCCAAACTAAGTAATAAGTATATATTTAAATAAATGCTCATAAAATGCTATTAAATTCCTTACCATATACAATTCATAAGTATAAACTTGATTTGTTTATTCAGTGATGCTATAATTAAAAATCTAAAACAAAGGCAAAGTAATTTTAATGTTTGACTTGCTGACACCTGATATCAATATAAAATTTAATGAAGTGGATATTCAAACAATAATAAATTCATATTAAAAGTCAAGCTCGAATGACAATAGGGTTTACATTAGAAATTACTTTGAAAACAACCAATTGATTAAAGTCTGTAAACTGTAAAAAAGAATAAAATCTAACAAAAGCTTTGCACAATCAATGATATACATTTCAAATTGTTATGAAGATAAATAATTTAGAAATCATATCTTTAAAATATTTGCAGACAAGTGTATTCTAATCAATTTTTCTCATTGGGCATTAGTAAACAAGTCACTTTCAGTCTCTTATTCTCTCACAAGCACAGAGACTAATCAATAGTCATATAATTTAATGCAGCCAGTTATTATTCGAGTGTAGTAGTACCTATCAACACAGGTATGATCTACAAACAAATCCAAATATCACAAATGCATTTTTAAAGCTTTTGAAAGAAGAAAAGCTAAGCATGTAAGGCTAGGTTAGCACAACTTTATCAAAATGAACATTAATAACCTCCTCAGTAGGCCTAGCATAGAAATGAACACCATATGGGAGCCTTTAATTAAGATAAGAAAGGTTTGGTTTATCAGCATATCAACACCTGGTGGGATATTTAATGCCGGAATCAGTTAAAATTACAAATCGAAGGTCAGAAAATAGTTCTGTTAGGTTTTTTTTTAAAATTAAAAAAAAATTCTTTATAGTAAAGTTAAGAATTGTTTTCAACATGGTGTTTTATGGGTAGGGGAGAGAAATGAATGTATATGAATTTATTTAGGCTGTTTCAGTTATATTTTTGTATAAAGTCTGACTTCTTTCAGAAATTATAATATTTTGCAGTTTGTCATTGTTAAAGAGTTCTTTTAAGTTGTTTGCTTGGAAGTATTTTACTCGGATCAGGCTTAGTTCGCCACAGTTCGTTAGCAGGTGTTTCGCTGTATATGGTTCCTGGCACGCTATACATATCAGTGGCAGTTTATTTTTTAAGAGATATGAATGCGTGATATGAGTATGTCGTATGCGGAGGATAAGAAAGGACATTGAGCTTAAGAATCCTGATTACATTATGGGTAGTGCAAAAAGTCATTACTCTGGAAGAGGCAGACAAGCAATATTAGGTTTAGGGCACAAAATTTTCACCTTTGGGACAAGGGCCTAGTAGATAAAAGTATTGGTTAAACATATCTAATAACCAGGCAGTCGTGGGTCGGGTAGTGCAAAAAATCATATACTCTGGTTCATCACAAAGACAATTAACTGATACAAGATATCCTCTGGCATGGGCAGCGGAATGAGAAAAATCTACGCCATGGATTGAATAACGGGTTTGCTTTGAAATTATCAGAAGGTTACTAACTACAACAGAAACATGAAGAAGACTAGAGGGTACAACAGCCGAAACGTGACTATAACAACCAAAATGAGGACATTAGTCCAAGTAAATCAGTGTATAATAAAATTAAAGACATTTACAATAATGTGAATAACTACAAAGTTTGTTTCTGGAGCAAAGATTTGTTTAAATCAATTGGGAGCTAGGGGTAGAGAAACTGTTCAGATTGGATATAACAACTGAGTAGTAGTAGGCATTGTAATCCCTGCTGTAACATATCCAAGACAAGTAAGCACATAACGGCTATTTAGAGATGATACAAAGTTAACACTGGGAGTAAATTATTGAAAGTGCCCAACTGATCAGTGCTCACAAAACATTTTGTATTTCAAATATAGTACTTTTTCTATAATGTTTAAAATCCTTAATTTTACCAGCTGATTTAAATCTACATTAACCCAATCAAGACACCGGGGACATATCCCAAGGTTTCTATGACTCCTGGAATATATATGTCCTGTAGATCTTAGAAGTCTACTGAGACATTTTAATTCAGGCATTAAGCAGCTTAATAGGTTAGTCTTGAAAGGTTGTTTTTTTTAAAAATTCGAAACTGACAGGTATGGATAGGCTATTAATAAAAACTAAAAGAATGGGACTAAATTAACGAGTGTTAAGTAAGCATGGATGAAACAGTCTAAAAAAAGGCTAAAGCTTTAAAGCAATTAGTGTATAAGAAATAAACGATTTAATGTTGCAGATTGTACAAATCATTAATGTTCTCCTTTTAATTTTAGAGCCATCCAGAAATAGCGACCACTCACTTTCAGCAGATGAACAAGAAACCTTACATATCACAGCAGAGGGTGGAATTTAAGTAAGTTCCTGTTCTGGTAGTTCTATCAGCAATATTATTTTCTGTAGTTAAATATTGTACAAGTTAAGAACTCTCAACCAAATAAGAACAAATGTCAGCAGGAAAACAAAATACAGGCATCCCCCATTATAACATGGGTGTTGGGGTCCAAGAAAGCCAACCGCTTTATAACAGAGCCACGATAACCAGGGTTGCCAATTTAGTTCTTTTGTAGCTTGATTAATATTTTGGCATCCACCATCATTCTAGCACGTCTGCCTCACACGCAGAAGGTCCTGGGTTCGATTCCCGGTATGAGCGAAGAATGTGCATTCAGCAGCTAATTGAGTACACTCTAAGCTCTGTGATTAGGGTGGAGGTATCCCTTCAGTGGACTTGCATCCTGTCAAGGGGGTGGTCATAAAAACTTGTAGGAATAAAGTCCTGGTCTTGATCAGACTTGAAACTTGCAAGGATCACGGAGCTGACTCATGCAACAGAAACCGGGTCTTCGTCACCGAGCTCCATACTCCATTGGGAGTTGTCTCTTAAGAGATGGGACGCTTTACCTTACCCACAATCCATCACAAACTGTGCTATAACGGGGGAGGCCTGTAATGAATTAGCATTAAATTCCAGGTTAACTTTAGAAAACAAACATAGAAGAGTTTACACAAAACAATCACTTAATATTTAAAATTATTCTTATGCTTAAGTAAAGATATACAGAGGAAGCCATTTATTGTAATCACTTTGGGACAATAAGCGACTAATAACATTAAGCAAGGGATATAAAATTGGGAACAATTTACATTCAATAAACTTATTCTATGTTAATAAATTCTTTGTCTTTACATTATGAAAAAAATTTTTTTAATGAATTTTTAATGAATTTTAGATAGTGTTTACTGTTTGGAACCAACTGATTTTATTAACATTATCTGTGATTAAACAGCTTCTTCTGTACTTATGGATTTTATGCAGGCCTTCCCAAACTACATTCTATTAATAGAAAGAACCATTATTAGAAAGATAATCAACACTAACATAATTAACTAGCTGAAACTCGCCCTATCGGACAGTTTTCAGCTAGTGTATATATAACAGAAAGTTATGGTTCAGTTTAGTATTATAGTTACATTTTAAATAAAACCCTCTAAAACCCATTCTTAAAAACTGCGGGGAAAATAAAACAGACAAAATCCTTCCCCTAGGTCCACTAAGTATGCACCAATGTTTAAGGGGGTGGAGGTGGGGGAGGCAGTGACAGACAGAGGGAAAAAGTTGTTTTATATAAATAGAAAATGGGTACTGTTTGAAGTTCCCAAAAGGTTACCAAATATGACAGACACCTGGAGAAGGCCATACATAGGGTACAATGCCAGAAACATTGTGACTATAACAACCAAGATGAAGACACTAGTCCAAATATAATCAGTGTACAATAAGTCATGACTATTACAGATGTTTTGATCACCCAGATTTTGTATATCTGTGCTTTAAGGTCATTATTGGTTCAAGTTTGATCTTTTGCAATCATCATCAGGTTAGTATTATCCAGTGTAGGTAAAACGTGAAGTGCCACGTCTCTTAAGAGACAACTCCCAATAGAGCATGGAGCCTGGTGACGAAGACCCGGTTGAATATGTCAGCTTAGTGATCCTTGCAAGTTTCAAGTCTGATCAAGACCAGGACTTTATTCCTACAAGATTTCATGACCACCCCCTTGGCAGGATGCAAGTCCACTGAAGGGATACCTCCACCCTAATCACACAGCTTAGAGTGTACTCAATTAGCTGCCGAGTGCACAGGGAAATTTGTCCTAATGAAGAGTTTTCCACACACTTCGCTCATACCAGGAATCAAACCCAGGACCTCCTGCGTGTGAGGAAGTCCGCTTGGATAGTGTAATCCAGTGTAGAGCCTGCTGAAAATTTCTAAAACTTCAGGCTATATTATCTGAGGATGAGCAAATAATATGCTGTATTATTACGATTTACGAAAAAAGCAATATCAGAATAAGTGACTTCTTAAAATGGTTCAATAACATTCATTGAAAATTACTATAAAATTTACTATACATACTTTGAAAACTTCATCCCACACTTAGAATAAGAGACTACCATTCTATTTCATGGCTTTGCATGAAGTATTAAAGTTGAACATGAGATTCCTAGATTTATACAAAAGGCTTTGTCACTTTGGTTTTGGTCACGCTAAAACAGAATGAGAGGAAGGGGTTACTGCGAACACACAGACAAAATGGCCTGCTGCTGCTGGTAAGCACAACTGCTGTTTCATTTTAGTTTCTGTTGACTTAGAAAATATGAATAGTTGTAAAAAAAAAAAGAAAAAATTTTTTTTTAAATTACAATTAGATGTATGAATTTTTTTTGTTTGCAATAAATACATTTATACTAAAATATATTTGTATAACTTATCCATATGTGAATAATCCTGTCATCTTAGATGGTACTATGCTAGTAGACTTTAATCAACAGCTTTAATCAACAGATGGAAGAAGCAGAAAATGCTTATATACATTATCCAATTATAACTCAAATAGTATAAGTCTGGAAATAGATTTAACAACAAACAAGTAGGGGATAAGAAAGAAATTAATATATACAAAGAAATTCTGATGTGTAAAAAAAAAAAAAAAATAAAAAATAAAAAAATATGTTTAGGGTCATATGAACAAATTCTGAGGTTCTTAATTATTGTAAATTACTTAATTAAGTTCAGAGTAAAATCATACACAGCTACAAATTAACAGCTTTGCAAGGCTGTAATTTAAAACCTATATATACACATTTATTCAAGCCGATAATTTACTCTGGCAACCCACAAATAATATTCACAGACATACACATCATAAAAGTATCAAGAAATATTAAGTTGGCTACCTGCCATCTTGTTTGAAACTAATGATAAGCGGAGACCCAATGCTGACAAAAGCTGGAGCTTATATATACAGGAATACCTTGAATAGTGTGGTTTCGTTTAGTGCAGGTTTGATGTAGTACAGTTAAGGTATTACTGCACAAATTTAATTAAGTATAAGCTAAAAATAAAAACACATTAATTATAATAAGACCTTGAACAGTGTGGTTTTGTATGGAAAATTTGGGAACAATTAACTAACTAATCAAGGTATACCAGTACACGAGAATCAGGACAATTTTCAACTAGGAAGACAGTATTTGTTAGGTTGTTATATATGAAATGTTGTTTTTGAATAGTAAAATGATAGATGATATAAATAACATAAAATGGTAAATATTTGATTAAAATATGACTCATTTGAAGCAACAACCTTTTTTACAATGATAAACATGCCATCACTATAAAATTCATTAGGTTTAGTGGTCGCAAATTTAGTCAGTAAAACCATGAATTATGGCTTCCCTATTATTGAACCTTTTTATTATGGAGTTAAAGTTCATAATGCTTGAAAACATGATATTCTGTAGGAGAAATATCAGGTGAATATGGAAGGTGCTGCAAAACTTCACATACCAAGACACAATCAGCTGAGAGGTGTTTTCTAACTTTTTAACCTTTCCTATTGCTTTGAGATGATGTGATATGGTAACTGTCGAAGTCCTCAAGTCTACAAAGAATGCTCGAATCATTGGCCACTGCTGTCAATAATTCTTCAGCATTAAGAACAGGTTTGGGCTTCCCTCGAAGTTTATTATTGGTGTCCAGATTTCCAGACCTAAATCTAATGAACTAATTGCACTGTAGTAGTGTTCATTGCAAATGCTACGTTGTAAAAGGAAAACAACCCAATATTTTGTATATTTCAAGATGCAAAATACAATACAAGGTCTTTTTTCATGTGAGTTTCAGAAAAGAATTCCTGCATCTGTCTTTGCTGCAAACATTAGGGTATGCCCCTCTAAATGGTAAACAGATTTCATAGAAATTATTCCAATAAAAAAAGGGGATATTTTTTTTTAAAATTCTTAGATTAATGAATGGCTTGAAGCTTCTTTAGAACTCTTCAATGAATAGAATACATTTTTTTAAAAATCAAACTCTTTTGTGAATTGAAGAAAAATAAAAAATAAATTACCAAAAAGTACAAGTAACTTTAATCAGAAGTTACTCCCCTTGATTTAACATTTAAATTCCCTCATATGAATTTAAGAGTTAAAGATACATTAAAAGCTAATTAGTAAAGGTTAATAAAACAAAACTTCTGAAGAAATGTTTGATGTGGAAATCCAAACAGAACAAATTAAGAACCAAGATAAATGTTGACAAAACTAATGGATTTTCATTTCTAAGCCTAACATATAAGGAAAGGGGATGACTTGGAAAAATAATTACTGTATATTTCAACAGATAAGACAACCCTTGGAGCATCCAAAAGACAACTCCAAAAAGAGGGTCGTCCTTTAGGCCAGATACCAAAACAGTGAGCTTAAACCTTGAAATTCAGACTGAATTTGGGATCTTGTCTTATATGCCAATATATACGGTAGTTCTTTCACACCTTATATATCCATCCACTTGTATACTTGTAAAATTAAAAATGCTACAACTACATTTTGACAAAGAACGATGTTGGAAGCAGAGAAAAATCAAAGAGGCAGGTCACATTAGCCAGACAATAGCCGATTTCAACCTGATGTGGCTTCCACTTCTCAGCAAATCTAAACCCAAGAAACCAAAGACACAGAAACACCCAGGCAATGTGCTACCCCCATTTAAACATAACTTCTGTTTAACCCATCACACTCGGATTTTACACCTGAAGAAGGCCGAAGAATGGATCAGCCGAAACGTTGTGTTTACAACACAAATAACAAGGAGTTTTAATGCTTTTACCTTTTTCATGTAGCATGCCAATTTAACTTTAGAATTAAAAGTCCCTGAACCTTGAGATATTGCAATAGAGCCTCAAAAATCTCCAGTAAGATAACTGTCATTAACCTTTTCACTGCTAAGTATATTTCTAAACATAACTCCTGTGGCAGGTTTATCTCTAATATAGAAAGTTTTCATGGCATGTTTAAAATAGTTTTATTTTCTTCCAAATCAACTAATATAAACAACAGAATATCTAATAAATGTAATATATACATAAATGTGTTTAAATATAATCTTACAAAATAATAACACACTATCATAAGACGAGTTATCGTGTCCGTTGCACTGGACTGGCAACTAGCTAAGATGAGTTATCTTGTCTGTGGCAGAAAGCCATGCAAATTCAACCGATATAATTGATACTTGTGGTGACATATACATTTTCCTTTCCCTGGGTCCATTGAGTCTGTATGCCAAATTTGGTTGAGCAAATCAGACTTTTAGTATTATATAGAAATAGATGGAAATCAGATCATTATTATCGGGGTGAGAGCGAACGCAGTCCTACAAATTTTTTTTTCTGCCAAAGAGGAAGAAACCATATGTGAATTTTGCACACATATACAGCCTATTTGGGGCCTACTGGGACCGTTTTAGGCACTGGGTAAAGTCAAAAGTTCAAAAAAGAAGTAGTTCAACCAGTAGTACTAAGACATGATAGATATATCCCGATGTATCAAAGAGGCCATCAGCAGCAGAGGCAGAGCAAATCAAAAGCTCTTCGGTTGCAATAATCAAGAACATTCCCAAATTGCCCAATAGACTTATCAAATAAATGGCCAATCAATCCAATTTTCTAAACAATTATTCACCTAACAGGGATTGCTGATTTGACAAAACTATTTAGAACAAATCTGGAATAGATAGAATTATTTGTTTACAACATTAGTGATAATACATTCAAGAATATAACGTATGGTCAATGTATTCATGAACACATTTATGCACCAATTAAATCAAAGCATAAGATTCGCAGTGAACATAAAATATATTTCCTGGGTAAATGATATATGTTCTTTCGAATGATCTTAAATTCAAGTTACCAATTAACGTAAGTTTTATGTTATTTGACTTTTAAAATGTCTTGCTTAAACTCTGCCAAACAAATTACAATAACTAATCCTAACATCACTATTGTAGAGCTTCGAAAAAAGTTAAAACAAACATGAATTTTAAACAATTCATTTTATAAAGCTACAAAAAGGTTCAGAATGGTGAAAATTTAGAAGATCGCAGAAAGTATAACTCTGGGGGTCTGTAAATTGACGTCTGAAGACAAGAAAGCAGAAAAAAAAACAAAACAAACACTTATGTGTCTGCTCGTAAGGTTGGGTTACAGTATGGGGTAAGTCTTAAAGGTAATGAAGGGTGATTACGGAATAGAATATAGGGGAGGAAAAACAAAAGGTTCCAAAGTATAGCAACGATAAAATGGTTGAACTTTATCAACTGTATTTTTTAGGACCAACAGCTAGTCATTTAATTGTAATGGACAATGAGATTTACATTACAATTAATGATTCAGCAACATTTTCCAATGCAGGATTTTATACTGATTCCTTCAATAAAACTCCAGACTTAAGTTTTCAATGATCTCAAACCTTTCTGTCAAAGTTAGCATATAGTATGCCATTACCAACAATGCTGTCTCACCATACTTTTTGTGGCAACGAGGTCTTGCAATCAATCAGAAATTATATAAATTGAAGTGTCTTCAATGTATAATGGTCCCATGAATGGAAACAAATGGTTTTAAAGTTACTATAATATTCGGAAAGGCATCATCTCATTACGCCAAGTCTGGTTTGCAATATCTTGATTCCAAACAAATTCTTGTTGTACCAAAGAAAACTCCACAAATTTCCCTCAACACCAATCAATTGAAACAGCTCATGCCATAATTAAAAGAGTGATTTTCAAGGTTGGATTTAAATAAAAATACAGGGAGAAGTTGTTTGCACAGGTTCAAGCAGTGATAGAAATAGTGATAGAAATAGTGATACAAAATATTACCAGGAATGTTTTGCTTTCTGTTCACTGCAAATGCAACGACGCATATCAAAATTGACTATTTTCAGCATGTTAATGTAGAGGAGACTTTGCGGTTTCATGTAAAATTCAATTAAACCATTTATCTTTTCTGCAAAAAAAAGTTACTTATGTTTTTGTAATGTTCATGAATACATTACCCATACATTAGTAATTATGTAACACCTGAAGATAATTCACCTCTTCTTACTGGAAAACTTTTAATAAATAACTGAACTATTGATTGTGCAATATTGATTATGTGCAATAGGACATCAAACCACAAGAAAACATAGTACGGATAATTATAAACACTAGCAGGACCCATGGAAATTCCACGGGTGTTGACAACTAAGATCATCCATTATCTCATGCCTCTGCTCTTCTCTCACTATGCATGTAGTAATCATCTCATTCTCTCCCTTATCACTTCCAATCTTTGTTGTCGGTTCGTGATTTTATCTAAATGATAAAATGAGATGCTAGTGAGAGAGTGTGTACTGTGTGATCATCACATCCACACTGACCGTGTGAGAGTCATTCTTTGTGTCTTGTGCAAGGTTTTGGGGAAAAACATTGCATCACCCAGTTCTGTCAGCTCCCGTACAGTCCAGATTTGGCTCCCTGCAACATCTGGCTTTTCCCAAAGAGATTTCAGACCGTGAACCAGATTAAGGAGAATGTGACAATCTTGAAAGAGGATTTAGAAGACTGTTTTAAAAGTAGAAGGGATAAGTGTGTGAGGTCCCAAGGGGAGTACTTTGATGTGGACTAAGGCGCCATTGCTCTAGACTATTTTTTCATTAATATTAAATGGCTAGACACTCTCTGGACAGACCGTGTGTATTCCAATTGGCTTCTGCACAAGCTTTTAGCAATGGTGTATTCTTTTCTGTTCGCCTGCAAGTTTTCTTACACAATTCTTTGTCCTCAATGAACTTTGACCAATAAAGTACTAGACTAAAATGTAAATTTCATTGTCAGCAGTCAAATGCACTACTACTAAGCTATGATAAGTGACTAAATAGAAAACCAGTCCAAAACCTTTTTAAACACTTAGTGAATATGCATGTCTATCTCCATGCTATGAGATAAGAACTAAAAAGATGGGAAAAATTCAAGCAGCTATTTAATGCTAACAATAAATAATATCAAAAAGGCTGGGATTAAACATGTATTGGCATACAATTAGATGCAACTTGGAAAAAAAAAAAAAAAAAAAAAAAAAAAAAAAAAAAAGAAAAGAAGCAAGGTTCTCTTCTTTAGAGTACAAACTTAAGTATATCAGCAAATCTAGTAGAATTTTCCAATGAATAAAAAGTGTGAGAGTTATCAAAACTATTTCTAAATCAATCTCTAAAGCAACTAATTCACTTTTATCATCTACTCTAGTAATGAACAGTGTGATTTGCTTGGTTCTCTCTCAGTAACACTGGACTATTCCACACAGGGGTAAAAATGTTGCTGATAAAAATACCACCTACCCACCATTTGAAACTATGGACTCTTCAATTAAAACAAATTCACTTGAAAAATTGTTTCATGAAAATTCAACTATATCCATGAATTGTTTTCACGGGTAGGAACTATTTCAAGATATAAGAAGCATTCAGTAAGTTTATTAGCGGCAGATTGTAAATGTACTGTATATGCCGGACTATAAGACAAATGGTGTACAAGGATATCTGGAGGACTACCTTTCACTGCAACTAATCAAAGCCCCATAACTGTCCATGTCAAGCTTTGGTAGTAAGCATCCTAATTATAATACCTGGGCAATGGACGTAGTGTAATATTTGCATAATTTGTTGGAGTTTTTTTATTAATTAAATGCCCATCTTATAAACAGGCATATTCAGTACATATTTTAAACATACATGAAATCTGTGTGTAGACCTCTGCCCCCCCCCATAAAATAGTTATTCTCACAAACTATTACTAATTAGTTTTGTCACTGGCTGATCCACTATTGTAGCACTGTGCACACTAAGCTTAGTTAAAAAAAAATAAAAACAACAAAGACCTATTATCTTAATGAAAAGTTATGCTAGTTTGATCTTTCTTTCATAAAGGTGATATGAGAAGTGATTAGTGACATCAGTTCCTCAATGGAATTGCAAGACAAAAACAGAACATTGAATGTGTGTTTGTCAATATTTTGGCCAAGTGATACAACAAGGATATTTGACTGAAGATTTGTGTAAGGTTTGCAATAGTAAATAATAAAAAAAAGAAGGAATATTTGCAGTTATGGATGAACCAGGGTTTCCCAGAAGGGGGAGATAACCCAAGCTTTATCTCAAGGATCTTACCCAACACAGGCATTGGAATAGCATCAATATCAACCTGTCAGTGATGGTCATCAATACTAGAGATGTTCTCGCAATTAAAAATGTTAAAAAGGATTATTAATTTTCGATTAGTATTTCTTTCATCCTAATTGCAGTTGTTTTTAAATCGCAATTCTATGATCAGTAGTAAGCAGCATAGAATAATAATCTGGGAGTCGATAAAAAGCAACTGAAATTAAGATTAAAGAAATATTAATAACAAATTAAAAATAATCAACAATGCTTCATTTAAGAAATTCAAATAATATACTAGAAAAACAGGATGTTATACATGAAGATAATATCATCAAAAGCCATTTCAGGTCCACTGCTGGACAAAAGCCTTTCCAACTCCCCCCCATGATGATTGTATGGTCATGTTGGTTTGTGGAATGGTAGTGGCTATTTGAGCTCACCCATTTTGAATTCAGAGTTGTCCTTCTATTAGACTGGTTGCCTCCCAAACAGCCTTGGGGAAAATTTTGAACCTGTCTCGCCAATTCCATTGTTCACCCCGTTAACCTTTATGCCACACAATAATCTCAACATAAATACTGAAGTTGTTGAGAGAAAGAGAAAGCTATTCTTTGATATTTGCAATCTTGAATTTTTATTCACATTGCTCATTCTAGAGACAAGATGTATTTTCTATTGTACCGAATGATAAATGACTATTGCATTATAATAAATGGACTTTCTTCATCAAATACTGGCTAAAAATAACTCAATTCCTTAAAGTAAAATTACTAACTGTTGTATTAAGAAATGATAAAGTGAATTTTAATTCTATCTTATTCAAGAGAATATCAACTGAGATGTTATAAACTTTCAAGACAAAGGAAAAATACAAACGGTGAATCTCTAAATACCAAATGGCTTATGAGAAAACAAAGCCACAAACTGATAGTAAATAATGAGAAGAATGAAAAAGATAGTTGCCTTATCAATGCATGCAATGATCCAGAGATTTTCTATTAGTTATACAGATTGATTACCCCGAAATGCCTGGAACCAAAAGAGTTTCGGATTTTGGAATATTTGCATATACATAATGAGATATCTTGGGGATGGGGACAGTAAGGGGAGCAATATATGTAAATATAGTTTTACATTTCTAAAGAGTTAAACAAAGATAACCAATCTTTTACTGTAATCAGAATGAGTTAAATGCCTTGGAAATTGACCACATCTATGTTTTTGAATCATACTATATAGTGAGGTCAGGTGTGGAATTTTCCAATTGTCACGTCATGTTAGCTTTAAAAAAGCTCTGGATAAGGGGTCCTCAACATGTACTTGATTATTAATCAAGATTCATTTGTCAAGCAACAGTTTAAGAAGTGATTAAATGTAACCAAATAGAAATCAATTGTTTACAATAACCATGTCTATAGTCTTCTTGTAGACAAAAGAAAATGCATTATGGATGTTACCATACATTGAGAAGAGCAAATCAGTCATCTGAAAAAGGCTTTCATTTTCTTAGTGTTTGTAGCAGAACATCACTTCTTTTCTAAAAAAAAAAACACCTAGACTTTAGAAAATTCTTATGTACTAAACATGCCATGGTTAGTTTATTCGTGTACTTGCAAAATCTGTGATACTCAAAACAGGGTCTATTGAAATAAAAATAAAAACACATTAAGACAGTAAAGTATAGGTTTCCCCCCTTATGAAACCTTTCGTAAGTCGAAATGACGTAAAGCAAAGAAGCATTTACCAGTAATTTTGAGCGTTCAAGACTAAAAAAACTTTGCATGACATTTTTGCTACAATTGACAGTGTTGCAATGATTGCGGAAAAGTATGACTTTAATCTTGAAATGGCATTTAGGTTTAGGTCAGGTTTGCAGGATGTTTTGAGTGCCCACAAAGAAATGTATAAAAGAAAAATGTGTGAGGCTAAGCAGTCAAGCATACTGTTGTATTTCAAGCCTTCCACATCAGCCAACGAACCTCAACATATGACATCAAGGCAGGCAGACATAAAAGAAGGCTATTTTGGGGTCTGGGAAAGCTCTCTCTCTCATATATAAATATATATTATATATATATGTGTGCGTGCGTGTGTGTGCGTGATATGTGTATGTAATATATATTGGTAGATGTGTTATAAATCTGTATAACAAGGCATATTAAAGATCTTTGAGCTACCTTTTAATCACACACCCCTTGCAAAAAAGGTTATTTCATAATGATGGTATCTAAGTAAAATAGATCGATCTGTTATTGCAATTTATGTCCACTTTATTATTCGTACAGATAAATCGAAATCATTGAAGAGGGAAAACATCTTGCCGAGGGATTTTTGCACTCAGAAGGCAAATGACCTAATTATAACACAGTACACCATGTGTTGGGAATAGGGAGAGAGGGAGATTACGTGACGACGTTATTGAAAACCTACTTGACGTGTTCTCAGTAAAATTATAGCTAGGGATAGGATTATTATTACTGAAGACATTTAGATGACAAGACGACAACTGTCTGGGCTTATTTGAATAACAATGCTTCCATAACGCTTGCAATGACATACTGAAGGGACGACTCCTTCTGTAAAAATACAAAGATACAAATGAGTGTAGGAAAAAGATATTTTATTTGAATTATATAAGACAAATGGCTAATTATAAATTAATATTTTCAACTGTCAACGTTATGTTAGCGACCGATTATACATTTAATGTTAATTTTAAATACCAAGATGAAGATACCGGATTTGGGGGGGGGGATAAAATAAATTTTTAAAAAACTAAAAACATTACACTATTAAATTGAAGCTTTCGCTATCAAAGCTAAGCTAGATCTTTTTTTAATTAGTGGTGACGACAGCAGAAATTAGCTCTGATTTTAGTTAAAGAAACTAATTTGTACATGAGGTGTGCAGAAAGGAAGACAAAATTAAATATGGTACAATAAACTGATGCATGGAGATTCTGGTCTCACTCACACACACACACAGACATATATATATATTATATATATATTTAAAAAATATCAACACTTGTGATGATTCGCCAATTATTAACATTTCCAAGCAAGCATAATGTAAATGTCTGAATTAATTATTTATTAACGACAGTCACCATCTGGGATGTTCGATTTGATTGTCTCATCATTTTTAGATTTTTTTTTAAAAATCTTCATATATTTCACAAACCAATCACAAATCGACGCGAAACACATCAGATGATGATAATGATGTCAATTTAATTCCAATGTATTTTATCTCCGATATAGATACGACTTTTGTTTTTAAGAAAAAAATATATATATTGATATATAGATATGTCAATTCAAGTCATGGAAGAAGAGATCTGAATTCTTCGGAATTTAAATGCCGAAATAGAAGAGGAGCAAGCAGCATGGCATTTTCTTCAAAATGGTTGGCAATATGTCTTCATTAAATGTTGGGTGTGGTAACTGCACACTCCATTGACGACAGCTGAATTCATACTCATCACACAACCGTAGAAACGGATTGTTAGTGAATGATGATAGTAGATTCCCCTAACAATCTAATCATTTCTTCCTTTAAAAACCAACGAAAGAAGAGATCCAAATAAGATCACGAAGAAACCCTAACGTATGCATAATACTTTTTGGGTGAATCATGCAGCCATTTCACTTTTCTGGTTTAATAAACAGTCGTACGAGAAAGAGATTTTGAATCTATTTTTCAGGGTTTTCCTTCTTGAAACATTTTTTTTCTCAATCACAGCCAAGACGCAGGCAACCAAGACTAAAAAAGAAATTAGTCGAGTTAACAATTGGCAAGAAGGAAAATAATAATGTAGTCAACTTGTTCACATTTTTGTCAGCTTATAAATAAAATACAAGAAGAATTATACAGAGGTGAAAATGTAACCTAAGGGAAAGGGATACATCACTGTAGCAACTATATAGTAGTAGTAATAGTAGTAGTACAGAAATATTCACACACACACACACACACACACACAAAGTAAGTGTAGATAAGTAGTAAAGTTTCAGTTAACAAAATTGGACGTAGAAGGAATGGAAGTTGCTAGCTTGTGCTTTCCATTACTTGTCAGTAGTCAGTTGGAAGAAGGAGTATTAGACACGAGTAGTTGAGGAGACAGAGAGTGGATGGGAGTTAGGAGTGGATGATCTGAGGGAGAAGAAGTGGGAACATGGTTGGAGGAATCGGGTTTCAGTCGCTCAAAAGTTGAGCTTTTTACCTCGCACCCAGCAAAGGAACGAACGATGAGAGAAGGTAAAGAGGGACGAATAGGATGAGTCTACTATGTACTTCTTCTTCTTAATGTGCAGTGCAATAGTGTGTATTGTTGTAATACAGCGGCTTGGTCATGAAATGGGGGATCAAAGCTTGTGAGTTTGAAATCAAATGATCGAGCATTGTAAAAGGAAGGGATCAGTTGTGATTTATACGGAGATCAGTTTATGAAAAGAGAAGGAGTATTAATGAAATGTCGGTTTAGTTATGAAACTCGTACTAAAAGAATAAAAAAAAGAAAAGAAAAGAAAAGCGACCGATTTAATGCTGGTGATTCATAAGTTACAGCACACACACTTATATAATGTGTGAGAGTGAGAGAGAGGTTATGCCTAACTTGTGATAATACGTTATTCATTTAAAAACACTAAATATGAATTTGAGGAATAATAAAATAGTTATCACTCCTTAATCTACGGGGAAAACTGAAGATGAAAATATGTGTTATTCTCTCAATTCTATCCTAAACAAAATTATCATATTGCACTTTATGTCTTCTGGAGAGAATGACGTATTTCTGGGCATGCATTCACAAGAAGGCAAAATGGATTTTTATATTTAAAAGTCAGAAAAAGACGAAAATGGACGTCATTCTTCTAAATAGCAGTCGATCTAGAATTGTTAAGACAAAAAAAGAATTTTAAAGCAAGAATAAAATTTACATTCAAATGAAGAATGGTAATTCAATCAAGATTGAAAAAAAAACCAAAAAAAAACCCAGTAAATAAATACATAACCAATAAGACCTAATGAGAGGAGTTGCAGTGCCAAAAAAAACCCCAAAACATAATTAGTCAAATGCTCTCTTAATTACAGAGATCGTCGGTATAGGAGCGTGCTTTTAGAACTCACATCTGTAGATAAAATTTTAAAATATGTTTTTATGCTATTAATGAAGATTATTATCCCCACCCAATTTCCATAACTCACTCATTCCGGTCTTCCTTAAAAAGAACTCAAGGTAGAACAAAACTCCACAGCTGACTAGTAAACACAATTCCTTTTTTTCTTTCTTTCAATTAAAAGAATAAAAGATGCTCCCTGGATCAATTTCTTCTTCTACAATGTTGTGTCATGTATGTCTCTCTCTCCCAATAGAGAGTCTTCATCAATAAATCGTCACCCTTTTTGGCAAAGGGTACATATTAAATAGATAAAAGCACATATAATACTAGCATGTATTGATCAACACTGATCCACACCACCCACAAGTCAGTGCTGTGTATCAATCATGAATCAATATATCAATGTTGTTAGTCGTATTAAAAATCAGATCTTTATTCTTTCAACAATAAATTACACAAAGACTACCCCGCCAAAAGGTATAAAATAAAATAAAAAAGTCAGTGTGTAGGCGTGAGGACAACGCTTGTCAGGGTTATCTGTGTTTTTTTTTACTTATTCTTTCTTACTACTATATATAATCGTGGTATAATATAAGCTGCAAGTGAAGAAGAAGAAGACTCAACGACTGCTGTTACCTGGGCCCTTCTTACTTTACAGCCGGCAATACATTTACATCTTCAACAGCTGCTGTCGTCCACCTTCACAACGAATTTTCAATTCATGAGAAAAATCTTAATAATAGCTGCAATGACAACCATTAATTTGTACATAGCAAGTTCAACCAGGGAGGAATCTATCGAAAATAAACCTGTAGCTAGTTGGAAGAAATGATTTTTAAAAACCATGAGAGAAAAATGAATTAGTGAAAAAAAATAAAATATATAGGTCGTTCAGTTTAGCCAGATTTATGTAACTAGAGAAATATTCGGTGTAAACATTTAATTTCTTTTTAAACAACATTGCTTTTTAACCCAAACATAGATCTGGGGAGAAAACAAAGTTGATGTATAAAAGAGACAAATATGGTAAAATTTGTTTTCAAACAATGACATGACATTTTGAGGTTACAGAAAGAAAAAATAAGTAAACTAAACCAAGGAATTTTGAGAAAATAAAAACAATTTGAGGCTTTGGTGTTTTAAATTAATATATCTTATTTAAACACATTTCTTTGCTTCTGTTTTAAAGTTAATTCTTTTTTTTTTTAAATCTAAAACTTTTATCAAAAATAAAAATATACATTTTATGAAAATAAATACATGTTTTTAAAACTTCTTTAAAATTTTTAATGATGACTAAGCGTTTCAATATTTATTTACCAGATTTTAACATCTGTAAACTTATAATAGTGACAAAATATAAATAAATTAAAGTTTTTAGATGATTAGAGCACTGAAATTCGAGTGTTTAATAATTCCCTATCCAGACAGGTTCCCGAAATTTACTTCCTCTAATTCGTAACCTTCCAGATTTTCATTTTAAAAGCAATTTTAACTTTATTACCTTTCATGTTACCGGTTTTTCTACCAACAATAATCATTACTTACATCTCCGATTCACAGAATTCCACATGAAAATAACCAATAACAACTCCAATTCTTTAAGACTAAAAACTTTTTTTAGACTGTTTAAAAATCAGGTTCTTGATTTCCATAATTAGAAACATTCATGTTATTCGATTTTAAATTATCCTAGATTTGTTTCAATCGTGTTTAAGTGCTTATAGTATTTGACATCAAAAGGTATTATTGGGTTTAGTTTTTATATTAAACAGAAGAAAAATACTCCATTTAGAAGGTAGTCAAATTAAACTTTAATTTCCCCCTCTAATTTCAAACGATTCTAGTAGTTTTTTTTAATTATCTGAAATGTCTTCTAGTGAAACACTAATGTGCAAAAATAAGAGAAAGACAATTTTGAAATTTGTGTTTTTGGGGTAGATTTTTCAACATGCAATAATTAATATAATCAAGATTTATTTATTTTTTCTACCGTCCTGTTTTTAAAAAACGATGTTTATTATCCCATTACAACTCCTCCTCCTTCTTCAATTTATTTTAGATCCATTTCCAGACTTGTGGGAAAAAGAAAACAGGGTCGCTTTCTTTTTTTACATCGATTCACAATCCAGTCGCATATGATACAACAAAACCATCAAATTATAATTTACTTTCATGCTAATTTTTATGTCATCAGATCTAAACACGTTTTTTAATCTCCAAATATAAATTTTAACATATTTTCCAACTTGTAATCGGAGTCTTCTCATCTCCCAAATTGCGTCGTCATTTAATTTTAACACCGATTATTCAAGTCGTCGGGGAGTAAATATTTTTGTAGACAAATAAATCATACACAAGATGATGTCCACGGAAAAGGATATAATTAATAAATATAAAAGATATCTTACCCTTCAGATGAGGTAAAGCCTGCAGTTCAGGGGCATTCTTCGTTCTGTAATGAGACGATCCCTGAGATCGTTTTTGCCTTTTCGACTTGATGGCCGCTTTACTCGTGAACGGGTCGATCATGTCCAGGACTTTTGAGGTCATGGCTTTTCTGATTGATTTCCTTTTTTTTTAATTTCAATTTTTAATTTTTTTAGGGGCTGGACACGCTAAGGTCCAAGCGAATAATCCACTGTGTATCTTGGCTCTCACATACGACGAACCTTGAAAGAACTTGATTATTTATAACATGGCCACCGCAAACAGGCCAGACACATCCTCCTCCGTCAAGAAGCTTCTGTTTTTTTACAACTCACCTAGACGCTCCGCAGTTTGACAAAATGGCACAATAATATTTCCATGGGGATCCTATAGTATTATCCAGAATATTCCAACGGTGAATAGCGAATTGAAGAAAAGATAAGTGCAATAAACTGTAGAATGTTATAAAGGGGGGGTTTCGTCCACGGGTATGCAAAGCTTAGAGTTTTTCGTATCGTCCTTGAAACTCTCGTAGAAGATCGTTATCAAGCGTGACTTCGCGAGACTTGCCTTTTGTGACCTGGGGCAAATTCAAAAGTAGTCAATGTTAGCTTAAAGTAGCTACGGATGTACGAAAGAACAATAATTTTCTCATTTTTTTATTTCACAAAACGGGTTTTATTCTTACCGAAATTGGAGGAGATAGCTTAAACTTAAGGAGTTTATTAATGATTGAATAACAATAATATGAATGTTTGATATCATCTTTATAACTCGCACATTTTCTTTTTTTTTATTAAATAATTATTGAAAAACTTAATTGCATTTATGTTCAATAACAGCTGCGCGAGAAAACATTTGGAAAAAGAAAATTCATTTTACAAATTTATTATCGAAAAATAACTCCCTAAAGATTCTAAGCATTCATTTTTACTTTAATTTGAAAAAGGAAAAAAATTAAATTGAGTACTGTGAACTAATTTATTAAATTTAAAATTAAACGAATTCCATGTTGCAGACGAATTAATTATTCATTAAATACGAGTGATTAATGGAACACGGGGAAACGTATTTCCTTCGAGAGAATAATAGTTTTTAAAAAATACATATTTTAAACAAATGTTCTAAAAAATATTTAATATTTATGTTGTAATGACGAGAAAAAAATTCAGTAGAGAAAACAATTTCCTATTTTTATTTAACTTTAATTTTTTTTTTGTCGGGACACGATTTCTTTTAATGTATGGTAAAGTACATAGTTGTGGTCACTTTATTTTTTTAATCTTTTCTTTTTGTGTCAGGCACGTGTCTCCGTAGAATCCAGGCGCACCGTTTTGCTGTTTCCCCCTTGAAAAAAAACAAAAAAACTAACAAAATAAACAAATAATGATAAAATCAGGCCAGTTTTCAACCATTCCGCCTATATTTATTTGTCTGTTATTTTCGGAATGTTTTCATTTTTTTCTTTTAAAATAGATTACTTATAATACGTTTTCAAAAGTTGAAAAAAAAAAAAAAAGTGTAGTTGTTTGTTTCACGTTTCATCATCAAAGAGACCGACTTTTACAGACCGTTATTTTCTCTCTCTAGCACAAAACTTTAAAGAAAGATACATTTTTAAAAAATTACTACTACGATACCAAAAAAGTACTTCACTCCTATTAAAAAGTTATTTCTTGCTATTTTATGAGTTATTTATATATGTATATGTTGTACTTTTCTGTATTTGCTTTCAAAGCTTACCTTTTCTCTCTCTCTTAAGGCATTTGTGCCCACCCTCTCTATTTTTCAATCTCTCTCACTTAATGATTTTTTTTCTTTTTATCTTCCAGATTATCCTTTTGTTAAATATTAAACGAAAAAGAAAACTTTTTATCTTAGTAAATTAATACTTATTTATTATACATACGTATATATATACACTTTTAAGACATTAAAATAAATATTTCCATTTAAGTTGATTTGAAAAGAAAAAAAAAACAGCCACATTCTTTACCTCTGAATAACTGAACCATAATGAATGTTTAACCCTAGAAACTTACTTAATTTAAGTTTACATGTGCTTTTACTATAAAAAAAAAATTAATTCTTTTTAAAATCTTCCTAAAAGCCATTTAGGAGTTTGTTTTTGTTTCTTTTCTTTTCTTTTTTTCAAATACAAAAGTTACTTATTATATATATGACAAGTGTAAGTAAAATTAAAATAAATATTTTCATTTAAATATTTTTTTAAAACGTCACATCGTTCACCTATGAATGTGCATTGTACATAGCTGAATCATTATTACCTAACGAATCTTTTAAACCTAAAAACTCACTTTAAGTTTACATACATATGCTTTTAAGAGAATTTTTTTTTAGTATACAAAAGTTACTTATATTACATATATAAGACAAGTGTAAGTAATCCACAACCCTACACATGCGTCTAGTGCATTAAAAGATTTTTGGGTATGCATAAACGTGGGTGGGTGTGTGCACATAAAGTCTGAATGTGAATGACTGACTACCTTAACTTATATATAAGTGAGGATTTCTCGGTCTTATTTTAGTACATAACATTTTTATTTTGTTTTCTTACCCTCGTTTTATTAAACTATCTCTTTGATTTTTACTTACTTTTAGTTTTCTCCCTCCTTATCTACTACCCTAAAAGTTACTTCAAGTACAACACCTAAATACTTAAATATAAACTACTTTTCGGCCAATCCTTACTTATTTTCTTCCTCGACTGACATTCCTTGTTATTTATAGACGTTTCTCCAGCAGAGAGATAGATTATCTTTCTTTTTTTCTTTAAAGAGGAAAAAAGAACTTCTTTTCTTTTTATTGTGCAAGATGTTCATTTGGTTTTCAAGTTGAAATATTTCAACCAGTATTTTTAGGGTCGTACTTATGGCAGTGCAAATAGTGCCGCTGCACAGGGCCCCAAGAATTTGATTGTAAGAACAAAAGTAATGGGGGAAAAGTCATAATGTAGGCTAGGAAAAAAAGTCATATCTTTGGTTTCTGGCTAGGAAAAAAGTCATAGGACAATTTTGTTAATAAAATAAGTAATATTCTAATTAGTTAAATTAATAAAGTAATATTTTAATAAAATAATATTTTGATTTATTTAA
>VCCN01001489.1:3094725-3106849 GCA_006491835.1 Architeuthis dux | reverse complement strand
AAAACCCTAGTCTCTTGAACCACATGAAATTGCCTGATATCAAGTAGCCCACGTAAAAAATAAATGAAAATGCTATGTTTTGAGGAATCTTCCCATTTCTTTATTTGATTTTAATTTCGGCATCAGGAGCCGCAGAGGACTTTGGGCGATTCTGGAATCAGAACAGCTGAAGCAGTGGCCATATGGAAACGGGAAAGGTAATGATTGCCAATATTCTATCTAGACAGACTTGATTAGAAATATGGAATATTTTTGCTCTTGGACTTCAGTGTAAAATGTTGTAATAAAAAATGGTAACTTTTGGCACTTCAGACTCACCATCTCTTTGTTCACTGGAAGTTGGAAGGGGGTGTCAGAGTTTCATGAAATATATTTTTTAATGTCATAAAATAATAATTTCTTAACCTAATTTGGTGTCCCATTAACTTCAAAAATGGAGGTCAACTTTTACATTGTAATCCAATATAAAAAGTGATTTAATAGCAATAAATCTAAGATTATACATTTGCTGCATTTTATTTATCATTATTAGAATCTTTGTTGAGACAGTTTAAAACGGAGGCATAGCTGAAAGGGGGGAAGGGGCTATTTGAAAACGCCAATGGTGGGTGTGTGAAAAGCTTTATGAATTGTAGTTCACCTACTGACATAAAATAACAATGATATATTTGTACATGCATGAATTGCATAAATAATAATCCAGCCTCCTGATGCCGAGTAATGACGTAATTTAATATAATTATAATGCAATATTAAATAATGGGCTTTTTTAGTCCAATTTGTTGTTCTAGTAATCTCAAAAATTGAGGTTAACTTATTCATTGTAATCCAATTTAGAAAGAGATTTAATTGCAGTAAATCGAGTAGGTGTAAGATTATGAAATTCCTGAAACATGTTTTCTGCATTTGAGCTTACTTGTTGAAAAGGAGTGTTCAATTAGTTTTTGGGTTTTAAATGTATCTATATCTGATGACCCACAAACACGTTGATGGGCAGTCAGTCTGTCTTGCCAAATAGCAGTGAGACAGAAGGCAGACGTTAACTGACTTGCTACACATGGCAGACATTGAGTTCTTCCAAGTGTACGATTTGTCTGTGAGGATAGCGTGGAAGGCAATTGTGTGTACAAGTCAGTTGATGTCTGCCTTTCGTGTCGCTGCTATTCTGAAAACGACTGTAGACGTAACGCATCTGATCTAGAATGGTTGCAATTCTAGGGTTGGCATCTGATATGAGGGTCACACTGCCGTCATTCAACAAAGTGACCAGGTTTGGCAATTCCTGCTCGTTGAGTCCAATGGAATTGGCATACACAATTACCGTAGTCATTATTTCTTGAAGAAGGTCCATGTCAGAGAATGATGCAAATTCAAAATGAACCTTAGTCTTCTGAAGAAGCATCGACAACATTACCTGGACTTTGTTTAGTCGTTCAGCTCTCTCACCTAAAAGGAAAAGAGGATGTACATAGTGTCAATAATTTTACTTCCTTGGATTTCTCAATATCCAACTCCATTCTCAGTATACCCTATATACCTATGTATAAACAAAAAATTGAGTGTTGACCTCTACATGGGTAATACAGGCCTCCCCCATTATAATATGGTTTGTTAGAGCGAATCGCGTTATATACTTGGGTGGAAGATGGACCCCAAAATATTACTCTAGCCCCAAAATATCTAGATCTAGCTCTAGAATAGCTAGATCTAAATATTCTAGAGCTAGATCTAACTATGTTGGAGCTAGATCTAGCTATGTTGGATCTAGATCTAGCTATGTTGGAGCTAGAGTAATATTTTGGGGTTCATCATCCACCATAGATCTAGCTCTAGAATAGGTAGATCTAGCTCCAAAATAGGTAAATTAATCACGGCTTGGTTATAACACGGTTGGCTTTATTGGACCCCAACACCCGCATTATAGGGGGGGGGCTGTAGTTTTTTAGAGCATGATAGGAAAGGCTAGGAACAGGCCTTATTTTCATACATGAAAAAAATATTACAATAATAAGATTAGGTGTGTGCAAAAGTTTCCAGCAAAAAAGCAGTTTTCAACTGTGTATTCAGTCTCTAGTTTTCAAAAAAAGATTGCTGGGAACTTTTGCACACACCTAATATATACATGGTAATGATTGTGTGTGGTTGAATCTATGCATGATTGGAAGAGCTAAGTATATCTCCTAGTCTTATAGTGGAAAAGGTCCGTAGATCGAAACTACGCTCTGCTACCAATGTGTTAATATGTATTCGTTCACTAGTCTTAAAAAGACAATAACATAGAAGAACCAGTCCCCAAAACGGTCACCACATTTATAGTTCCTCAAAACAAAAGGACCACAACTCAGCATCAACAATATTCACCATTTGAAAATAAAAGAAGAAAACAATCAATTAACAGGTCTGGTTAGTCACTCAATAGAAACCATCATGTGACAAACATCTTTTGGCAGCATGTCTTGTTGGGGGTGATCAATTAAAAAATTGGAAAAAGGGTGATCAATGAATAAGTTACTTCTCTCGGTTTGTGTGTGTGTGTTTTGTGTGTGTGTGTTTGTGTGTGTGTGTGTGAGCAATATTTTCATGCGAGACATAAACGTCTCCATGCCAAGCACGTGTAAGAATGATTGGTACATGTTTGAAATCACCAGCACAAAAGAGAATGGCTCTTTTTACTAGTGGCCCCAACACTTGACTTGAAAAATTTACTTTCCTTGCCTTTGCCTTCATAACTGTTTTCTCAAGTTCTTCTAAATTCATATCATACGCCAGTTGTTCTTTATAGAAATCATAGCCAGCCCACAGAGTCAGTCTGTGCTCATTGTTGACCATAGATAGGTTTTAAAAAACTCCTCTCACCACTTGTCAATCCAAATGCATTAATGTCAGAATGCCCATTGTATTCTAGAGATGAAGCCAATTTGTGACAATGTTTGAATACCTTGACAATTTTGCAATATCATACAAGAAGCAGAGATTTGTCCTATTTCTTCCATTTGTTCAAATCTTTCTTTGACTGATATAATGATGGTGTCCAGAATTGCAAAATAAAATTCAACTTTATATCTCAGTCTGATATTATGGGGTGGCCAGGGGTTAATAGGATTAATAGTAAAAAGAGATATTTGAAAATTCCTAAGGAGAATACTTTTGTTGAGAAATGCACTAGATTTTACAAGTACATAAGTGTTACATTGAACATTGTATGACAAATTATATAAGCATGAATTTGATGAGTACATAACAGTTGGTTATCGAAATATGTACTTTTGTTTGAAATTTGAGAAAACAAAAAGGACAAATGTCACTATCAGACAATTTAGCCAAGAGGGGTTAAGAAAGATTAAAAAGCGGAAATGGAAAGATATTCTGCACAGAAATTATTAAAGATTACACATGCCGACCTAAGCAGGACTGCGTGTACGAAAGCCCTTATCAGAATCCTAGCGATGTGTTGTCATATTGATTTCGAGACAATGGAGAAAAGTGGAAATCTCTTTTGGCAAACAAGATGTCAAAACCAGGTGTACCCCAGAATAATACTAATTAAAGAAGGTGTTAGTAAAATAAAATCTCTTAGTAAAGAAGGAAAGGCTAAATAGCGGAATATTCTGAACTAAAATTAAAATCTCCTCTTACCGTCAGACCCACTCTCGTATGGAGGTGATTGTCATATAAGCGGCGAGTTTTGGACTCTCAAAGTCAGTGAACGCAGAAATTTCAGACCAGCCAGCTGTGTTCTCCTATTGACTGACCACCCTGTTAGGATCGTAGCTTTTGCTGAAGTCAGACAGTACTTGTCATCAACTCCGAATTATGAAACCAGTAAAGAAGCATACAAAAGAACCAAGTCGCTCGCTGCTACATGATCTTTGTTCAATATGAGAAGGCCATCGAAATAGATATTACATTACCTCAATCTAAAGAGAAGGGTTTCTATAATTGTAGCCCTTGAGGTATTAAACTTTATATTTGTTGATTTAAACCAACCTTTTGTCGTTTATCCAGCTACCTTTTATTTTTTTAAGTGTAACACCTTTTGGACCCAGCATCAACTGATTCTTCGCCCGCATCTGAAAGTGACCCTTCGATCTTGAACACAACGTGGGGGAAGGTTAACTACAGTTGTGAAGATTCAACCCAGCCGGACTAACATTTGGTGATGGGCCGACAGGTTTACATTAGGGGTTCTATTTACAAAATTACTATGATGACAATCTGGACCCTTACCTTCTGCCATTTGTACAGAAGTACAGCTTCAAAGTATTCAGTTACTTCCCTTGTGAAGTTTGTAAATGTAATGGAGGTTTTATTGGTTGAAAGCACAAAACATTTATTTGGAAAAAAAGAATTTCAATATAGTTTTCAGCTTTTTCCACTTATCCGTATCTTAACCACATCTTTTTTTAATTTTTAGAAATTTGTTATTATCCAAATCTTAACCCCAACTTCAACTTTAAAACATCTTAACTAACTAACCCTATTACTGGTGACAATAAAAGGTCTATGCCTCCCCACTAAAACCTTAAAAATTGATTTTTCTCAAAACTGAAAAGTTTCCCGAGGAAACGAAGATCTGATTGAAAGTGTAAAAAAATTACACGCAAACATTTTTTGTTACGATTGGTTTACATGGATAATCCCCAAAACCGTATAAAAAATTTAAAAGAAAAAAAATGTTTTTGCTTTTAATCAATAAGACCATCGTTATCTTTGGAAAAATATTTTTTGAAAAAAAACTTTTTATGATTTTCGGGATTATCCGTGAAAACTAATCTTAACTAAATTTTCTTTCGATTTTTTTAATATTCGACTAAAGTGAATCTTAACTGCACTTCGTTTTTTCTTGCTTTCTCCTGCGTGACCTCTCTTTCCAAAATTCTCAATGTCAACTGATTTCAATGCCAAAAAATGTCTACAGACAACTGGGGCCAGTTCTTTTAAATATTTCTTTATGGTCCTTTCTTCGCTCTGGTGAAATGACATGGTCATTCTCCGATTTTCCTAATTACAAAATTTAGGGGAGTGATGGTATCTCCAATCGCAAATATTATCTGGTCCCCTACTGGGAGTTTGGTCGAATAAAGTAATTAGTCTCCATCACGTCAGCTGGTTTGAGTCTTAAGAGAGAAAAATAATAGTTTCTCATTCATTATCAAAAGTTGATACTTTTCCACCAGACACAGGCACCTGTTGATAAAATAACTTTTCACCTGATTTGAAATTAAAAATTAGTACATTTATTAGAAAAAGTCGACTTATACAAGAGTAAATACAGTATTTTTTTTTCAGTTTGGAGTGCGTCCCTAAGACCTTTGCACCCTTAGGTGGCTGCCTAACATGGCCTAATGAAAGAACCGGCCATGAGTATATATGTATAGTAGCTTGGCTACCCGTCATTGCCTGGAAAAAAAAAATCTAAATCAAACAACACTGGAAAGCAAATGATATTTTAGAGCACACACTCCCACGTAGACACATGCAGGCAAGCGTGCAACCTCATTAATATTTCTCAAAACTAAACAATTTATATGCTCACTTACAGTGTAAGTAGTTCACACATCAAAGTGGACAATCAGATTTAAATTGTGCCCATTTTTTATTATTGCATTTGTGTTTGGATTAAGGTTGGATTTAGGGTTAGGGTTTTTGCTGTAACAAAAACATGTTTTATTGTCAGATTAGGGTTAGATTCCAAGAAAAATTCACATCCATAGTTACCTATGTCGAATGGAATGTAAGGGTGCAATTTAGAATTATAGAACCCCCACTTATGTAATCTTTAAATATTTCCTCTCAAAACTGACAAATTTTCCAGAAAGTTTGAAGGTCTGAAAGCACATGAAATTAAAAGGAAAAAATTAAAATTTTCTCCATCAGGTTTTGAACTCGGTCAGCCAATTCTATTTACCTTGTTTCTAAAAATGTCTACAGACGACTGGTAGCAGTTCTTTTAAATATTTATTTATGGTCCCTTTTCCACTCTGGTCAAATGACATGGTCATTCTCCGATTTTTTTGGTTACATTTTGATTACTTAAAAAAGTAAATACATAGTTTTATTGGCTAATTAGGAAATTTTGCCGATTCGGTGTAACATTACAGATGGTATGAGTTACAAGTATGATATGAGTTACAATTTGCTCTTACTGATTTCTCACTGATTTCTTTAGCGATAAGATTAGTTTTTTTTCATGTGAATACAAACTTTATTTAACTAATTATATCACTTGGTAAGGTTATTTGTTGCATCTGATCTTATTTAGGGGCTTTATAGCAAAGGGGTTACGCACACAGTTTTTTTATTCTTTAAAGATTTTTCAAACAAGATTTTTCAAACAAGATTTTTCAAACAAGATTTTTCAAAAATTTCACCTCCCTAATTTGGACTATTTTGTGTAGGTCCATGGCATAATATCTTTTTTAAATCCATTTAGATTACAGGTTGTAATGCAACAAAATAGGAAAAATTCCAAGGGAGTCGAATACTTTTACTTGTCACTGTATGTACTGTCAACATTAGATTAGCACTGAGAGAAAGAGAAATGACCATTCACAGTTTTCCTATGACGAATGCAAAGCGAGGGCCCAGTTTAGCATTAGAACTACACTGTAAATTTTTACAAACCTTTTTCAGAGAGTGCGAGTGCAGACCCCAAGACCTAAAGATCAGTGCTGTAGATAATTGGAGACCTGCTGATTTTGAACATGCCTTTGTTTTTCCTCTGTGATGCATAGTCCATCTTAGAGTACAAATATACTTTAATACTTTTTATAATATAGATATGGTATGAGTTACAAATATATGTATATATGGTATGAGTTACAAGTATATATGTATTTATGGTATGAGTTACAAGTATATATGTATTTATGGTATGAGTTACAAGTATATATGTATATGTGGTATGAGTTACAAGTATATATGTATATGTGGTATGAGTTACAAGTATATATGTATATGTGGTATGAGTTACAAGTATATATGTATATGTGGTATGAGTTACAAGTATATATGTATATTTTATACTGAAGCGTACATATAAAAAAAAGTAAATACATAGTTTTATTGGCTAATCAGGAAATTTTGCCGATTCGGTGTAACATTACAGATGGTATGAGTTACAAATATGATATGAGTTACAATTATAGTATAAGTTTTGCCACCCCCTTTAGCAGTTGGACCTTGAAAATTTAAACATTTACTACTTATTATGTCTAGAAAAAACTTGTTTTTTGTTTTTATGAAAATTCCCCCCCCTAACTAGCTTTTTAGTGGGGGGTTCAATTTGCAATGTATCTTTATGCTAAATTGATGTCCAGCAGCTTTCACACTTGTTTTTTGAAAATTCAGGCTTTTTAGTGATCACTGCCCAACAAAAGGTGAGAGAAGTAACTTATTCACCACTTTTCCGATTTTTTAATTGATCATCCCCAACACAGCATGTTGCCAAAAGACATTGGTCATGTGATGGTTTCTATAGAGTGACTAACCAGGCCTGTCTTTCTTTATTACTTCCTTCCTTTGTTTCTTCTTTCATTTCTTTTGGCTTCTTTCTTTCCTTCTTTCCTTCTATCTGTTCTTCCTTTCCTTTCTTCTTTTCTTCCCTCTATTCTTCCGTTCTTTTATTTTCTTCCTTACTTCATTTTTCCTTTCTTCCTTCTGACCTTTCTTCTTCCTTCATTTCTTCCTTCTATTTTTCCTTTGTTTCTTCCATTCCTTCATTTCTTTCTTTCTTTCTTTTCATTCTTTTCTTTCTTCTATCCTTCCTCTCTTTCTATGTTTCCTCCTCTTCTTTTATTTCTTCATTCCTCCATTCTTTTATTCCTTCCTTCCTTCTGTCCTTGTATCTGTTCTTCCTTTCCTTCCTTCCATCCTTCATTTCATCCTTTCCTTCCTGCTTTTCTTCCTTGCTTCCTTCTAACCTTCCTTCCTTAGTTCCTTTCTTCCTTTCTTCCCTCTATTCTTCTTTCCTTTCTTTCCTCCTTCTTTTTTCCTTTATTTTTTCTAGCCTTTCTTCTTCCTTTTATTTGTCCTTCCTCCCTTTCCTTCATTTCTCCCTTTCCTTCCTTTATTCATCCTTTCTTCCCTTTTCTATCTTCCTTTCTTTCTTTTATTTCTTTATTTATTCTGACCTTCTTTTCTTCTTTCTTTTTCTTTCCTCTATTCTTTCTTCCTTTCTTACCTTCCTTCCTTCTTCATTTCTTCCTTTCTTTTTTCCTAACCTTCTTCCTTTCCTTCATTTCTTTCTTTCGCTCTTTCCTTCTCTCCTCCCTTCCTTCTTTCCTTCCTTCTACCTTCAATTCTACTTTCTTTCTTCCTATTCTTCTTCCTTCCTTCCTTTCCTTCTTTTTTTCATTTAATTGTGTTATTATCCCAAGTCACAACATCATGATAATAATTTTCTCATTTTAGCTTGGAAACTTTCACTCCTTTGGGGACAGGGATAAAAACTCCTGCAATTATTTTCAGATTCTGAATCCAACACAAATGTTTGTAAACAGTGATAAAAAAACAATACCTGTGTCTCAGAATCATAATTGGGTTCAATATCCGAAGATACAGGTGAGAATTCTGGTCACATATCACCTTTATTATTATCCTATTTGCATTTGTTACTTGCAAATGTTTTTGTGATTGTGATTGGTCATTATTTTTACACGATTATTTGGGCACCTCCAAGGACCTGCAGTTCTGTCGGCTGTTCATCATGAGGGATGTTCAATTACTTTATTCACCTGTACATTCAAAAGAACAAAGGTGAAGATGTTTGTCTGAATAATTCATTGGATAATGCCAACACTACCTCTCAGAACTTGTGTCTGTCTGTCTGCCTGTCCATCTGTATGTGACAGCCTACCACAAAAACCACTCAACATAAACACATGAAATTTTCTATGTGTACCAATTTGACCCCAGGTATGGATTTTAGCAAATTAGTTTTTGAAATCACCCAATATGTTTTTTTGTTGTCTTTTTTACAATGTTAATTCATCCTAAAATGAACACATTTTTTGTGCCCGTGTCTGTGACATAGTTTTATAACACTGCTAGTGTCTGTAAACATGGGTTTTTATGGCATGGCTTTATGGCTTGGTAAAGTACACAACCAGGGTTTTTATATGCCCTCCTTTTTAGATTTTGGGGTGACCATTAGAATTTTTTCCTTCCTCATTTCAACAGTAATAATACCATTCAGTGTGGTCCTAGTGACGCAGGTGTGTGTGTGTGGGGGGGGGGTGATAAGGATTTCTCTATGTTTCTGTGAAACTGCTATGTGTTTTTTTTAAAACTCATTACATATACTATATACATTTAAAATATTATAATTTTAATGTTTGATAGGCCTGATGACCTACCATTTTTTTCTTGGATAAGATCGCCCGTAAATATTTATAGTAACATTAACTAAGGACTTCCCTCAGTCTGTCAAATTAAGCAATATGTAATCCTTGAGTAGGTGTTGAGGTATTATGTTAGTTTAAGTTTCAAATTGTCTTTATGCCTACAACACGAAATTACCTCATCTCTCTGATTTAGAAAATTTGTCTTATCTCTGAATCTTAAAATCCTATACTTTTCCTCTAAGCAGATTAGACATTTAATAAATATTTACACCTGATCTTAGCCAAAAAACAAATGGTAGGTCATATAAGCCTATCAAACATTAAAATTATAAATATAGTATATGTAATGAGTTTAAAAAACCACACCACCCTTTTTTTAACATCATGCCCCTTTTTTTAACATTACGACCCCCTCTATCTTTAACTTTAGCACCCTCCCATTTCTTTAACATTAGCCACACCCTTTAAACATTAGTGCTCCCTTTTTTAACATTAGCCCCCCCTTTTTGGATATTAACATTTAGCCCCACCACAACCCTTTCTGTTTTATTGTTTTAATTGTTTTTAAGAGTTGAAATATTCAGCTATCTTCTATTTTTGATTGTTGCTAATAATAAGTTGTTATAAAAAGAACTACTTATTGGGTGGTGGAATGTCTTCTGGAAATAGCTAATGACAAACCAATCGTATAAACAAAACATTTTTCTTTGGACATATCTGTTTATCTTTATGTATATGTATTAGAAACCATCAACGAAAACTGTCAACATAGGTTTCTTCAGTTTTTCAATGATTCTGGCTGGCTGGCTGGCTGGCTGGCTGGCTGGTTAGCTATGTATGTGTCATGTGTACAGGCTGCATCAATGGAGCTAGAGGGTTGAACATTTAAATATTTACTCCTTAAAAACCTTCTTTTTTTCTTTTAAAAATTCACCCCCAAAATAAGTTCTTAGGGGTGGGGTTCAAGTTACAATCTAAGTTTATGCTAAATTGATCCCTTAGTTTATGTCCTGCAGTGCTCATTCTTGCTTTTTGAAAATTCAGACATTTTTGTGAACCAACAAAAGGCAAGAGAAGTAACTAATTCATTGATGACCCCTTTTTCAAATTCTTTAATTGATCACCCCCAACACAGCATGCTGCCAAAAGACATTGGTCACTTGACAGTTTCTATTGAGTAATTAACCAGACCTTTTCTGTGTATAAGTACATTCAAAATGCACCCGTGTGTCTACTATCCCCACCCAATCACCTGGGGTTACATTTTTCTTTTTTTTATTCTTGTCACTCACTTCATCATCTTCTGAATAAATATTGGATGATGAGATGTGACAGTAATGAAAACAACATTAATTTTTCTGTTGTTCCTTGTGGTGCATTGGTGAAGATTTATAACATATCCATCCACTTGATGAAAACTGTTAATTACCAATGAAAACATGATGCATAATATGAACAAAATGCTAAACAGACCAATCAGAAAACAAAAACCCAACATTCTTATCACTTCAGTTGATATATTTTAGACTGAGGTAACTTTGACTCCAAGACACACGGTTCATTCTCAATTATGGCAAACAAATAAAGGTAATATAAGTATCAACCTTTTTACAACTTTGCGACTAAGATCCCAACCCAGGCTCCTGATTTCAATTCACAATTCAGTCTTGAAATTTTGCACCTGTGAAGTAGATATTTACGTAGTGCATCAACTGAGACTTATTTGCACACTTAGTGATAGTGAGATATGCCATATGTTTATATGACAGTAACTTAATTATTGTAGACGAGACGACCAATCATGTCATGTAAACTTATGGCATATCTCACTACCTAAGTGCAAACGCCCCTATAGTTTCAGTTGATGCACCATGTAAATATCTACTTCACGGTTGCAAAATTTGAAGAGTATGAATTGTGAATTGAAATCAGGAGCCGGAGTTGGGATATTAGTCGCAAGGTTGTAAAACTGTCAATACTTATGTTATCTGTATTTGTTTCCCATAACTGAGAATGAATGAGCCATATGAGGTCTGTCCAGAAAGTATTCAGCTATTTAATATTAACAAAAAAAAAATAGCCTACATAGGGCAACAGTGCCCTAGTCCCCTTCAAAGTACTCCTCTTGGGACCACACATACTTATCCCAGCATCCCTTCCTCTTTTCAAAACAGTCCTCTTTTGGAATTGCTATCAGCTGTCTTGTCATGTTCACCTTAATCTCATCCACATTCTTAAATCTCTTTTGGAAAAGCTATAAGTTGCAGGGCGCCTAATTGGATATCAGGGCAGACAGACATGAGTGATGCAACATTTTGCCAAAATCACTGTCCGAGACATGAAGAATGATTCGCTCAGTCAATGTGAATACAATGGTCACACAGTACATAAGCTCACTCATTGGTGTCTTGCTGCCAACTGAGTAGCCCCATGGGAGAGTGTCTATTCACGCATGTGCAGTAAAGCCTCTCTGATTGGTTGCCAAGTTAGATTAAGGCTGTGCAACTGGTTCTCTATGTTTGTATTTTGTGTTTTTATAGAGAAAAACACTATATGTTGAAGGTACATAGTGCTCAATATTTTAGTGAATAAATTAATAAAACAATAAAGCAGAGCATATAAAGATTTTATATTTGTTATGGGATTCACTACAGATTGACAGTCCGTTTCATTGCCACATGCAATTCATCAGGCGAATGATTTAAAATCAAAAGATTTATAAAGATATTATTTTTATTATACTTAGCTCCTCCCACTTCTATTTTATTTTTATTCTTAAG
>VCCN01001489.1:3068495-3085345 GCA_006491835.1 Architeuthis dux | reverse complement strand
AAGTAAATGTTCAATTTTTATTTATAATTTGTTTTGAAATCTTAGTATATACATTTAAAATATATATAATATTTAGCAGATTTTAGCCATTTTTTAAAAACAGTTTTAGCTATAAATAACAAATCATATTTGACAACACTGATTTCTTCCCTTATTCGGCCTGAACGCCCACTTTGTCAGAAACTTAGAGGTCTGCACATCCACTTTGTTGGAAAATTCGAGTGCCCCCCCCCCTCCTAAAAATCATTAGGTACGACCCTGCCTTTGGATTACCATTTGTTTCAGTCTTTATAGAATTCTCTTAATGGAAAAAAATCTCAATTCCCTGGAAGATTACAAAAGTACAAAAGGCTGCTACTCAGAAAGATAAAAAGTTCTGGGAGGATGGAATTATGAAGTTGTCTGAAGGATGGCAGCATTAGTAGAACAAAATGATAGTAGAACAAAATGGTAAATATGTTGTTCAAGTCGAAAATAAAATAAAACAATTGTCTTTTATTTTTACTTAATTGTTGGATAGTTGAATGTAATATAATGCTATTGTAATGTCACCTCCTGTCACTTCTGTTCGGCCCAAGGCCAAGGTGTATAAATGGTTGGCAGTTGAGTGATATCAGGAGTAGAGCTAGATTCGAAATATCAAGATGTAGTCATTATGAGTGACACATAGTGGAAGACAGGAGTTACAGATTAAGTAACCAAAAGTTTTTTTGTTACAGCATGTTTGTTGTGTGGATGTAACGTAATCCGATGGAATGGCAGAAGTAATTTGACAGTGTGGAAATGAAAGATTGAGAAACACTTGTTACATCTCAAACATTTTAATTATCATTAAGATATGGCTTTAGGCATTTCGCTGTGCAACCGGCATCATCAGAAGAGGTTTGAACATTGCAGAAAAGTGCAGGTACAACCTTTCATGTTGGGACAGCCCGAATGAAATGAGAAATGGTTGTCGGTTTTGTTTCTGGTGGGAGAGAGTATTAGTATCAGTATCAATTGAATTGGATACAGATATATTCATGGAAACAGTCCACCATGAGAACAGTTCATTACAACCTTCTCCACATTATAACATTTGGCAGAGAAAGAAACTAAATTCGAACTGTTTTGGTCACTGTAACCTCTGGCCTCCTTCAGGTGCCAGTCATATTCAGTAACGTTCAGCAGAACGAGCAGAACCAGCATCAAAATGACAAATTAACAAAGGAAAAAATAACAGAAGAATTAACTAATATGAGATATCCCATAGCAGTCTACCCTCATGGATTGAATAAAGGGTTCGGTTAAAAATCTGAGAACATTACCAAACAAGGATTAAAAAAACCTTTTTAAGAGGAATTTTCAAAAACAAAAGAACAGTTTTTTCTAGACATAATAAGGAGGAAATGTTTAAATTTTCATCCCTCTAGCTCCATTGGTGCAGCCTGTATGCATGATACATACATAGCTAGTCGGACCAACTTAAAAACTGAAGAAACCTATGTTGACAGTTTTGATAGGCACCTGAAGAAGGCGAGAGTGTACAGCGGTTGCAACATTGTGATTATAACAACCAAGATGGGGACAACATTTCGAATAAATCAGTATATAATAATGACAGGTCTGCTTAGTCACTCAATAGAAACTGTCACATAACCAATGTCATTTGGCAGTATGCTGTGTTGGGGGTAAATGAATTAAAAAATTGGAAAAAGGAGTGATCAATGAACTTCTCTTGCCTTTTGTTGGTCAGTAATCACTAAAAAAGTCCAATTTAAAAAAAAGAACAAATCTGAATGCTGTCAGACACAAACTAAGTGACCAATTTAGCATAAAATTGCATTTTAAATTGAAACCCTTACTAAAACCTATTTTTGGGGGGAAATTTTTAAAAAATAAGAAAACGTTTTTTCTAGACATAATAAGGAGTAAATGCTTGAATTTTCAGCGCTCTAGCTCCATTGGTGCAGCCTGTATGCGCGACGCATGCATAGATAGATAGGAAACTGAAGAAGGTTAGTGGGTACAGTGGTCACAACATTGTGACAAAGATGGGGACAACATTTTGAATAAATCAATATATAATAAAGATAATACCTCATTGCAGAAGTTTAGACAGAAATTAAAAAACTAAAGGTTGCATGTATAATAATGTATTAATAAATCAAACAAACTTCTTACATTACCCAATAATTAACTAAGTTTAGCTTTGTCTGGCACAAGGCTACAGCAGTGAGGCAACTAGAAAGGATCAAACTCACTACACTAGCAAACTGGTTTGCAAAATAATGGTAGGTACCTGTCTTCCTTGCTCGAGCTTTGTTAGTATTTTAACTTGGAAAATTGGAAAAAGGAGTGATCAATGAACTTCTCTTGCCTTTTGTTGGTCAGTGATCACTAAAAAAAGTCCAAATTTAAAAAAAGAACAGGCATAAATGCTGTCAGACACAAAATAAGTGACCAATTTAGCATAAACTTGCATTTTTAATTGAAACCCTCACTAAAAACCTATTTGGGGGGGGGGGGATTTAAAAAAAATAAACCGTTTTTTTCTAGATATAATAAGGAGTAAATGTAGGTAGCTGTCTTCCTTGCTCGAGCTTTGTTAGTATTTTAAATCATCTCAGACGTGTTTCAAGATATTTAAATAAAAAGTGGCGACAGGTACAGGTTTCAAACTGATGCTATCCATGTTGCCATGGTTACAATTTAACTGCTAATCCGCAATGTGTGCCGTTTAGTCAGATATTCATCTCGGCAAAGAGTCAGTTCAAATTTTATTTCGCCTGATGTTCGCTGCCTTATCTTTCGAGCACAGTCTTGAAAGTCTTCATCTTTTAATTATATGTTTTTGAATTTTCCAAATTTTCCTCTTATCTTCTTCTCCATTTTGTTGCCATATACATGAATGTACAAACATAAAATGAAATCGTCTAGTGGAGCCATTTCATGACAAAATCTTCGGCACTACAATGAATTTCACGAAAGGATTGTTTTTTGTTTTTAGATTTCATTTTGTAATTAGCAAGTAAAGTGACGACACATTGATTGGATAAAAGATTTTACATAATTTTCATTCTAAATGAATGTCTGTCTTTACTTATACTTAAAGCCAAGACAGATGTCTGTCCGGAAAGTATCCAGCCATTTTGAATATCTCGAGAACCAGTTGCGCAGTTTTGATGTAACTTAACAACTAATCAGAGAAAACTTTACTGTACATACATGAACAGACACTCTCCAATCGGGTAACTCAGTCAGCAGTGAGACGCCATTGAGTGAGTTTGTATACTGTGTGACTGTCGTATTCACAATGACTGAGAAAGTCATTCTTCATGTCTCATATATATATATAGGGGAAACTGGGGCACAGTGGATCAGAAAAATTAATTGTAACTATAAGCTAATATTAATATTAGTTATTAATATATTTGGGTAAAAAAAGATAGATCAACTCTGTTGGCTGGGAGATATGTTCTATAAAGATAAGAAAGTAATATCTCTAAGTTAGCATCTGACAGGCACTTCTTTATTTTAAATTTCTGATTCACCGTGCCCCAGCCATAGTACACAGTGACCCTCCCCCCCACACACACCCGGGGGAGGGGGCAGTGAATCAATATAAGATTGAATGATTCAAAGAAGTCCCAGAGTGAAACCAACCACACATTTTATTAAAGTATTGTTGAATTGTAGACTATGTTACAAAAAGTGATCATAAAAATCTCTCAAACATTCATTGGCAAAAGTTAGGCACATTAAAGGAAATATTTAACATAAAATCACATTCACACAGTCTCAAAAGCAATTTAAGGAAAGAAAAAAGAATGATACAAAAGTAAAATTAAAATGCTCTTTTAGTTTCCTAGTAAACTACATGAAATGAATTGACAGGATCATTTTTAATAAAAAGAATTGAATTTTTATGTGAGGGAATTAGAATATTTTCTTGTGTCGACAGAGAATTCATATTGGTGTGCCACTTGAGCTGTTCCCCCGTTTTGAATGGGCTTTGGTAAGATGCCAACTATCTGCTCAAACAGAATTTCTGCAATGTCATCTGTCTGAGAAAACACAAAAGAGTAAGACTTGAGTTTTTTATTTCCATGAAATTTTCCATGAAACCTGACCCAAACCCTTATTCCACATTCTATTAATTCTATAATAAAAACTACAACTAAACCTAAATATTTAACTTTAAACTCATGTTGAGATGAAAATTCCAAAGCTAGGTACAGTGAATTACCAACTGGGGCACAGAGGCTCAGTACCAGAAGTGATCCACTGTGCCCCATTTCATTGTGCCCCACACATACCATTGAGAAAAATAACCTTACATCACTCAAAAGAGCCAGCACAGTGATTGCAGTTTGGAAAAGAAATAATTCTAATACAATCTTAATTTCACCTCATATAGCACAATTAGAACATTCTGAATAGTTGTAGCTCTATAATGGAAGTAAGAATACCTCTGTATATTACTGTTTAAAATTAGGTCCCTTAGCTTGCACACTGTACAGCAATGCAGGCAAGTCTTTCGCAAAATAAGATGGCAGATGGGTTGACTTGTGAAGAGGAAGTAGCAGCTGTCCTGTTGCATATTCGCATTCGTAAAAAATCATAATTGTTCACTGTGCCCCATGATCCACTGTGCCCCGGTTTCCCCTATATATCATCAGGATTCAATTAGGCCCATGAAAATATAACAATATATATTAGGTCAATTCAAAAGTTCCCAGCACCATTTTTTGCTCAATGTTAGAGAAATCTTAAAAGTGTCTTTGAAGTTTAGTCAGCTCTTTATTACTTGTGCATGCATACTCATTTAGAATTGTTTGAGTGAGGTTAAGTGATAATTAGAAACCGTCAACCAAAACTGTCACCAAAACTGTCAACATAAATTTCTTCAGTTTTTAAGTTGTCTGGCTGGCTGGCTATGTATATATGTATCATGTGTACAGGCTACACCAATAGAGCTAGAGGGTTGAAAATCTAAATATTTACTCCTTATCATGACTATAAAAAACATAGGTTTTTAATAGGAGGTTCAATTTGCAATGTAATTTTATGTTAAATTGATCCCTTAGTTTGTGTCCGGCAGCATTCATGCTTGTTTTTTGAAAATTCAGACTTTTTTTAGTTATCATTACCCCAAAAAATGCGGGAGATGTAACTTATTCATTGATCACCCCTTTTTCCAATTTTAATTGATCATCCCCAACATGTTGGTCATGTGATGGTTTCTATTGAGTGACTAATCAGACCTGTTTTACTTGATTTTAGTTAAAATCATGCTGAATAAAATGCACATTGTTTACTCTTCATGTTGAATCAGGGAAAAAGTGCAATGAAAACAAGGCAATGGATCACTGGAGCTTACGGTAATGATGCAGTAGGTGCAAGCATGTGTTGGGAATGGTTTGAGAAATTTAAAAAAAGAAGATTTTGAACTCAAAGACAAAGAATTCTCTGGAAGATCTCAGAACTGAAGAACTTGGCTGATCAACTGTTTCTACATAGAAAAAAAGGTAGGTTGTCTTTTATATATATTGTTTGACTTTGTGACTTTCTTCGAAGCCCAAGTCATAACAGACACCACACTTTTTTAAAATAAAATTTTACTCAAGTTTTGATAACCAAGCCAAATATATAATTCAAATGCTGCTTCCAGTAAAAAAGATAAAATAATATTTATAAAATTTAATCAGATTTGACTTTTGCACACGGGCGTAGCTGAGGAGGATGGGCTATTTGAAAACGTCACACACCAGTGAATAGCTGGCAACACTTAGTTTCATACTTTAAACGCCTGTTTTGTTGTAACCAGCAAATGGCTGGCAACGGGTCCTCCTACCTTAGTTTTGGCAATTAAACACCCCACCCCAGCCTGTCAAAACAACCATTTTGTATGTTAAGACCTAATTACAAGATATTTTCAGTTGCAAGTTTTCTGAAATTTTTTGTTTATGGGGGCAAACCCCCCTCTGAAGAAATGATCAGGGTGCCTCGCCCAAAAAGTGAACAAAAATGGAAAATATAAAAAATTAAAGTAGAAAGTTAAATAAATAGATACAACAAATTGATATTGACAAAAAAATTAACCTCACTGGGTTGATTTTAAAATTTTATTGTGTGGGCCAAAAACAGGCTAATTTATTGGGGTGTGGTATGCCTCAAAACAGTTTCTGTCTTTGTTCAAGCACAAGTGTACTTTGCAAAGCTTGCAAACCACATTGGTGCGGATTATGTTGTCTTTGTGGCAACAATATTTGCATGTTGCTGACAGGACCTCAGGTGCTCATATATTGTCATTTGCCCCATAAAGGGTTAAAGGGATCCAATTTTCTGATCTACAATGTTTTGCTGGTAAAATCTTCTGTCTTGTCTGAATTTTGTATTTTAATCATTTTATTTTGATTAGTTTGGATTAATTTCCTTGGTTTTGTTGCTTTTTTATCACGTTTCGGTCGCTGTACTCTCTCCGGCCTTCTTTGGGTGTCTGATGAATTTGAGTGTAGGACAAAACCACCTCGGGACAAAACCACCTTAGATCAAAACTCTCTGTGGAAAAATAATATACAGAGTTTTTAAATCATAATTTTTCTTATTATTATTTGTAATGTATAGACAACCCTAACCCCATGCCTCAAAAGAACAAAAAATGTTAAGCTTTAAAAATGTGTGATTAGAATATGAGGCTAGATAAACACTTTTCCTTAAATAAGAGTAAAAAGGAAGGTAAAAAAATTCAATATTGTCACCAATCACCTAATTTTCTTTCATATTTTGATTTAACCAAGGGTTTTTTTTCCTACTTTGCATTTTAACTGGGGGGTTTTGTCCTAGGGGGGCTTTTGTCTGGACCTCGATGAATACAACAAAGAAATTAGTTTGTACTAACAAAAATACAATGTTTAAAACCTTCTTTGTTAATCACTGCTATCCACAACACTGGCTTATTGCTGGGTTAGGTTATTCATGTGTTCTGACATTTATATGTATCTATCTATGTATCTGGACATCGCCCAGCCCTAACCGTTGATAGTAGAAACTTGAAATTTTGCACGCACACTCCACTCAATGAGATGGGAAAATGTTGTTTTTTTTTTAAAATTCACCCCCAAATAGGCTTTTAGAGGGGGGTTCAATATGCAATGTAAATTTATGCTAAATTGGTCCCAAGTTTGCACCAGCTTGTTTTTTGAAAATTCATACCTTTTTTAGTGATCACAGCCCAACAAAAGGCAAGAGAAGTAACTTATTCAATGATCACCCATTTTTCAACTTTTTAATTGATCATATATGGGTGGCGGTGATTCATGATTTCCCTTGGAATGCTAGTTTTGTAATATTTCTTGAAAGAATAAAAATTGTACTGTGCAAAAAGAAAAATTGAAATGTCTTTTATTAGGCAAATCTTAATTAGTAAATACATTAGGTTGATTATGCAATATTTTAAATAAAAATACTCTGTACTTGTAAATGAGTAAATATATATAAATAACAATCTAACGATTTATTGTCTTTCTTCCACCGATGTTCGAAGAACCTGATATCCTAAAAAAAGAAGAAAAATAGGAAAGGCAGCCAAGGAAACAATTATTGATGCTTCACAGACCCCAAGGCGCAAAGATGAACAAAAGCAAATACTACGTTCTTGAATATGTTGAAACCTGAACTTGAAGCTTTTAACTGAAATGAGAGCTGTTTAAAAAGCCAAAACCATTCCCAAAAGACAAAAGAGAAAGACAGTTATAATGAGGTAAACAAAATAAAACAAGATATGTGGATTGAATTTTATGTTTTTTGCTTATTTACATTAATAAACTTTCAACAAAATCAAGAGAAAAAACTCAATATTAATAAATCACTGCTACTCACAACACTGGTTTAAATACTGTTGCTGGGTTTAGGTTATTCATTTGTTCAGACATTTATATGTATCTATCTATGTATTCGGACTTTGCCCAGCCCTAACCATTCATAGTAGAAACTTGAAATTTTGCACATACACTCTCCTTAATGAGTAGGGAAAACGTTTTTTTTTTCTTGAAAATCTACCCCCAAATAGGTTTTTAGTGGGGGTTCAATTTACAATGTAAATTCATGCCAAATTGATCCCTTTGTTTGTGTCCAGCAGCATTCTCACTTGTTTTTTTAAAAAATTTGGACTATTTAGTGATCACTGCCCATCACCACTGTTTAATTTACAATGTAAAAAGAAGCATATATAGGTGGCAGTAATTCATAATTTTGCTTGGAATGCTAGTTTATTATTATATTTATCAAAATATGTACATCATTAAGTCTGTAGCCTAATGTAATTAATAAATTAATAACATAACAAGGCATGCATTTAGTCATGTTTTATGGTTCTGAATGCTTAATTTTTGGAAAAAGATTATTTTAATAGAATTAAATTGTTAAATGAAAAACACAAGTTTTTTTTCTATCATTCCAAAATTTTGTTCAGAATTGATCAAGGAGATTGAAAAGGTGAAGTCACATTGCCAAACTAGTAAGTTAATTTAGACCCCCCCTCCTCAATATCCCTAATGGCCCCTGCAATCTTAGGCAATAAAAAACAGATTTTATGTTTGCTCAAATACTTATGAGCAGTACCCTGTAGAAAGTGTTGCTCATAAGTATTTGAACAAACAAACAGTGTTTTTATTTTCATTGATACTTTTACAAAAATACCATAGAAAAACACAACACAAGGTCAAAATTGGCACGTAAGAAAGTGTTGGTCTTCTCTATTCTAATTTTAACTTAGTTAGTCGCATTTACTAACCCAACCATTCTTAATTGTTCCTTTTACCACAAGACCGCATTTATTCTTTCACTTCACAATCACTAAAAAAACACTAAGAAGTCTTTTGGCAGCATCCTGTGTTGTGGGTGATCAATTAAAAAATTATAAAATAGGGGGATCAATGAATAAGTTACTTCTCACACCTTTTGTTGGGCAGTGATCACTAAAAACGTCCACATTTTCAAAAAACAAGAGTGAATGCTGCCAGACACAAACTAAAGGACCAATTTAGCATACACTTACATTGTAAATTGACCCTAAAAACCTATTTTGGGAGGGATTTTCAAAATACAAAAAAAATGTTTTTTCTAGACATAATGAGGAGTAAATGTTTAAATTTTCAGCCCTCTAGCTCTACTGGTGCAGCCTGTATGTGTGACACATACATAGTCAGCAAGACAGCCAACCAGACCTACTTAAAAACTGAAGAAACCTATGTTTACAGTTTCTAATATCATGAAAAAGTAATTATGAGGTTTGAATGGAAAATATCCAGTTGACAGTGAGGTGCCATTCAGTGAGATCGTGTACTGTGTGACTGTACAGAATATAGAAGAAATGTAAGGCATAGAGCCACAGTTTTTGGGGTCCTCTAAAAATTGGTGGCTTTTATACATTTAAAATAGTTAAGCATATGTTCACATTTTCACTATAAGATGTAACTATAGGTGTATGTGTGTGTCTGTCTATATATGTGTGTAAGTGTGTGTCTATCCATATATGTGTGTAAGTGTGTGTGTGTATGTTTGGTTCCTTCTTTCACAGATACAAACTGGCATCAACAGCGGATCGGCCCTTAAGAGGCTTAAGTTGACAAGTAACTGAATTTGCAAAATGGAAATTGAATTTTGTCCGATCGTTTGATTTTGTATGCAAAATGGAAACAAACTGCATTTTAGCTGCAAACTGTCTTCACTGTCCTGTCTCTGGAGTTATAAGATCACCAGCATATTGAGAAGAGAAGGACAATAAAATCCTATTGTTTATTTTAAAAACAGACTTTGTTTGTTTTTCTTTTCGAGAATGCATCCAGTGTTCCTTTTCAGAGACTTGCTTCTAGCTGCCGTTTCTGTTTGCCGACCATTCGTTTGAAACACAATGACTTCTCATCAAGGATGCATCTTGTGGGTGCAACAATCATGCATCGACCACAACTCACCTTGGTAACACATGCACAGATCGCACCACACTACACTGTGGCATTCACAATAACCAAGCCATTGCATCATCCAGGTCTATCCTCCAACAGTCTAGACTTGGCTTTCTGCAACTCTTAGCTTTTTGCCATTCAAAGGAAATTTCAGACTGTAGAAAAGATTAAGGAGAATGCGACGTGACAGCTGATAGTGATCCCGAAATAGAATTGTTGCTCGAATACGTGTGTGAGGTCTCATTGGCAGGTACTTTGAAGAGGGCTAAGGTGCCATTGCCCAAGGTAGGTTATTTTTTGGCTCAAATCAAATGGTTGATCTTTCCATACAGACCTCATACATTTTCTTGATTGAGATTTACATAATGTTTTTTAAAAAGTTTTAAAATGGTTTTATGACAAAAAACAAGTCCCAAATAATCTTTTGTTTTGAACAATCAAAAAACAGGTATGGTTAGTCACTCTATAGAAACCGTTGCGTGACCAATGTCTTCTGGTAGCATGCCGTGTTGGGAGTGATCAATTAATATATTTTTTAAAAAGGAGTGATCAATGAATAAGTTGATCACTAAAAAAGTATGAATTTTCAAAAAACAAATGTGGATGCTGCTGGACTCAAACTAATGGATCAATTTAGTGTAAACTTAGATTGCAAACTGAACCCCCCACTTAAAACCTATTTGGGGGGAATTTTCAAAAAATGAGAAAACCGTTTTTTTGTAGACATAATGAAGAGTAAATGTTTAAAGTTCAACCCTCTAGTTCTGTTTGTGTGGCCTGTATGCTTGATAATACATATATAACCAGTCAGCCAGACCAACTTGAAAACTGAAGAAACCTATGTTGACAGTTTTGGTTGACTGTTTCTAATATCTGAAACTAATGATTTATAAATAAAATACTATATACCAAAACTGAGTGGCAGTGGAAAATACTTGACTATCTCAACCACTAAGCAAGCCTTATAGATGTTTACGTAGCTTAGCTTAGTTTGACACAAAGCCAAATGGGAAAATTGGAAGATTATGTTGCATCAATCTTCCAATTGATGCCTGCTGCCTTAACTCTTAGATTCATAGACTGCTTGTAACTGCTGTGGAATTCTTCAATGAATAGGATAAAAAAAATGGAATTCTTTTGTGATTTGAATTAACAAAGAAATATTACCTAAATGTGCAAGGGAAGTAACTCTGATCAGAAGTTGATTTAAGATTTAAACATTTTTTTATATGAATTTAAATGTTAAAAAAAGTGGGAATGGGGAAGCCTCAGTTCTTAACACAGTTACGAAACAAACGCATTCTAATTACACACAGCTAAACAGAAAGAACAACAAAGTGGACAAAGGCACTAGTACCAGACAACATTATACTACCCACAACACTGGTTTATTTCTGGGTTTAGGTTATTCATGTGTTCTGACATTTATATGTATCTATGTATCTGCCCAGCAGATTCGCCCAGCCCTAACCGTTCATAGTAGAAACTTGTAACTAGAAAAACGTTTTTTGGCTTTTTGAAAATTCCCCCACTAAATAGGTGTTTAGGGCATCACCAAATTATACATAATATTTACACATCAACTTCTAAACAAATACAATATTCATAAAATACATTCAAATGTATATATACAAACAAACAACATCTACAATTTAGCACAGTTCACAGATCAAACTCTCTTGAAAATCTCATCTGAAATATATCTGATATTCAATTCAATTCAATTCAAGAGAGTTTGATCTGTGAATTGTGGGCACTGTCCTCTTTCAAAGAGCCCCTTTAGAAGATCTTGTTGGTGTCCTTGGCACCCAGAACACCCAGTCAGTGATTTGCGAATTCCTTCTCAGCACAACGATTAAAATAGAATGTGCACGCTTTTCAGAGGAGTTCTCACTCTCTGACTTGGAGGTTTCAAATATTTTTCTGCTTTTGCCATTAAGCTTTTGGGCTCAGAGATGCAGTGGCAAAAAACAAACAAAACCAAATAAACGCACAAAAATGATGTCTTATTTTGTACAGTGTAGACATAGATAAGTATTTTTCCTTAAGGATAAGGAATTATGAGAAAAGAAAAGGTGTTTATATTAGGAAGTGAAAGAGTGAAGAGAGACCGATGAAAGTAAGAGAGAGACAGAAACAGAGAGAGAGAGAGAGAGAGAGAGAGAGAGGGGGGGAGAAGCTTAAGGTAAATAAAAGTAAGTTTAAATTGGGTTATTATTTCCCTTTAATATCACATGTGGTTTTTACATTTCAACTGTACAAATCAAATGAAAGTCTCAAGTGGAAACTCTTTCTCTTTCTGACATGAGTCTATGTATGCAGTGCCTTCCAACAACAAATCAACATTTTTAAGCATACAGGGTGTTTCAAAAAGGATGCAAACCTCTTTTTGACAACTGCGGATTTCAACCCAATGTGGCTTCCACTTCTCAACAAATCTAAACCTGACAAGACAAAGACACAGAAACACCCGGGCCATGCGCTATAAGGGTTTACCCCCCCACCTTTAAACATAACTTCTATTTAACGCATCACACTCGGATTTTACATCTGAAGAAGGACGAAGAATGGATCAGCTGAAACATCGTGTTTACAACACAAATAACAAGAAGAAGTTCAATCGTCTGAAGAACCAATTGAATATTAATGACCCTTCTCAAAACTATAGAAAATATCTTGTAGTTAAACTATTTAAAATCTAAAAACTATTTTTTTAAAGACACAAATTACAAAAACATTACAAAAAGATGCTAATTACACATACATTTAACTTTAATTTTGGATGTTGAAAGTGATTTCCTTTAACCTGGATGCAGGTTCGTACCCGTTTCATTACATAAAAGTTTTGTTACATTGTAAAAAGTCATAGCTGACACAACACAAAGAAATGGATTCTCAAATGAGGCTAGCAATGATGCAATCATTTCAACTGCTATTGTTGTCTCTGAGTACAGTGTTGCCACATGACTAATATTGTAGCATAGAATTTACATGAGCATAAATTCTACTCTCTTATCCTTAGAGTTGCAGCTTTATTTGTCCAGACACTTAAAAATAAAATTACTGTTGAGAATTATATCTTAACTTCTAGTCATGAGTGATCTCCCCCTACCGGAAGCTGGAATTGTGAACACTATATAAACTGTTATAAATCACTATTTCAGTGTGAGGATTGCTTCAACTCTTCAGCTCATTCTTAGAGCACGGACTGAACTGTTTCTACAAGGTGTGGCTATTAAATAACGAGACTGGGCTCATGTAAGTTGAACCACTGTGTGCATGCGTGAACCAAATGGTATAACATTGACCAATGGGTAAGCATAAACAACCCCTGGAAGTTTCAATCTGCTTGCATCTTCAGTTCACTGTTACGCATCACTTAAAGTAGACATGTTTTTCTGACATGTTTTAAAAATGGTCAGTTCAAAATCAGCTGCATCAATTTGAAATTTTTGGTGAAATTGAACAAATCGGCTCTTTGTATACTAACTGAAGTTTATGGGGAAGAATATATGTCACGGGTATATGTTCAAGTGGCACAAGAAATTTTATGATGGTCAAGAGGATGTTGAAGATAATGAACCTTGTAGACACCCATGGACATCAAGAACCAGTGAGAATATTCAACAAAACATTCAAAATGATCAAAGTCTCAGCATCAGGAAGATTGCAGAAATGGTTTCCATTAATAGAGAGACTGTTACAAACGATATATTTGTAATATATCTTAGCAGCAATCCTGTTACCAGCAAAGAATAATACCATCTTTTTATATGTTTACATCAATTTGGGATTACATAAAACAATTAATTGTACAGCACCATTATCCTTTATTGACTATAAGGTTTCAACTTTCAAACTACCTCACCCTAGGTGAAAAGGCCTGATCGTGGGGGAATGCCATCACACTCTGGCGGACACCCATGTGGTGATCTACAATTTTTATCAAAAGTCATCACTTTTGTGCTATTCTTAAACTCTGCCAGAAAGTTTTAATGATATTCTCTAACCCAAAATCATATTTATTCCCAATTGCATTTGAATTGTAATTTTTCATGGGGGAAGCGTTATGGCTGAAATGTGTTGGACGCACCGGTTCTCATACAATCACTGAAGTTGAGCATGTCGAGCACAGTCAGTACCTAGATGGCTGACCGTCTAGAAATACCAGGTGCTATAAGCAGCTAGGGATCATGTAGAGAGTCTCCTAAGGAGGAGACCGATTTCTATACTATGCTCACTAATGCAAACAAAAAGCCCACCTCCCTACCCTACCTCTACCGGGAACCCTCTAACTGGCCTGGGTGTGAGCGACAAGAAATGAATGAATGGAGGAAGCCATTTTGAATTATGAGTTTTTGTGTAGGAAGCCATTTTGAATTGTGATAAAGAAAGGCTTCCCTGAATGGAAAGCAGAAATGTCAATCGTTCACTTTTAGTTTACAGACTGAAAGCAAGAATTCATTTGAAATTCTTTTGTGAACAGTTAACTTCAATCCATTAGCAGCAATTATTTATATCGGCATGTTTCAGCCTCTGTGGACACAATCTATAAGTGGACATGTATTCATTTTTGTTATCATCCACAAGTGCATTTAAACCCTCTTTGCTGGATAAAGGCTTTTATTAAAGATTTTCAACTTAAAACATCTCTTCTAAAAACATGACCAAAAAAGGTGCTCAAAATCAGTATTTTCAATGGCTTAAGCTGTCATGCAGTTAGGTAGGAGAGACTTTGGTGACAAGTAGTCAGTTTTGTTAACACAGGTGAGTCACTCAGACTAAGAGAGCAAAATTGTGAATGACTGTCAATGATAAAGAGATGGTACATAAATGCTCAGAGAAGTTTGGGGCAGATGCAACCTAGGAAATCAACAAAAAGACAACGAGAGAGGTTTTTTTTATGCCTGATTCCTCCCTGCCTAAGACCTTTTTATATAATATATATATATAGCATACAGTATCGCCCATAAATGAGTACACCCCTACCACTTTTTAATAGAAAGTTAATTGTCTTTTAAACCAAACATAGCAGGATTTTATTATTTCTAGTAGAAGATTACACAATTAAATCGGATATTATCAGGTATTATTTATGACCAAACTCTCCAGCATTGAAACACTGTCGCAAAAAATAGAGGTGTACTCTGTACTCGCAAATTTTGTAGAGGTGTACTCATTTTTGGACAGGAACGTATTCATATTTTTTCAGTGTTGTAGCATTTGGACCAGCTATGTCAACTGGCAAGTTGTAGGTTTTTTTCTTTCAGAGTAATCTTCTGCCTTACAGGGCTAAAGAGCTCTAACTTCCCTGCTATTTATCCATAACTGGGGAGAGAAGTGGATTCATGCCTTTCTCAAGAACATTAGTACAAAGTGATCTCGAACTACCTCAGCCAGAATTTGAACTAAGTTCACAGATTCCATTTTCCATGCTATTAACAGTTAGGCCAACTCCACCCCTCTAGTACTAGTAGTAGTACTACTACTAGTAGTAGTAGTAGTAGTACTAGTAGTAGTAGTAGTAGTACTAGTAGTAGTAGAAATGATAAAAGGTAACAAACAAGAAGAAAGAAAGTAGTCCATAACAGTGATACAAATATATATACAAACGTCCCCCGTTTTAACACTGTTTGTTATAGCCCAGTTCACGATATAAGGCAGGTTATTAACAGACTCCAACATTTTTACCTATATTATCAGATACACATCCAGAAAACAGTGAATAAAAACAGAATTTCACTTTGGACCCATTAGACAGATATTTCAGGCTGAGCAATATTTTACTACACCGTAAGCCCATTTGATGACAGAGGTGATACAACTCCCACCCCACTAAAAAATATATTTGATTTGCGCCGGCAAACCAACTGTATAAAAATTAAATGAATTAGATAAAAACATTTCAGTAGTCAATGAACAAAATTTTTTAATTAACATTTTCAATACTACTCGTTTTTTACAGTTAGATTCTTTATTGTGCCATCCGTTTTCTTTGGACCACCGATGAGACGGGGGAAACTGGTTCATATAGTTACATATAGTTGATAATTATAAAGCCATTTATTAGTTGAGGACCTATATTTGCCTGGCGCCAGTGTGAGCGACTACTAAATGAGCAGCTTAAATCGTAAATGTGAATAAAGAAACAAGCTCTGTGCGGGAATCGAACCCGCATCCACCCTGGAAGCAACCTTATACGCAGGTTCTGCTCTACCAATTGCAAACAGGCAGGAGTCTTTCAATCCTACACTTTATTGGACTCACCATTCTCTTAGATATAGTTACATCAGTGAAGTATAGGAAGCAATACAGTACTGTTAGAAAAACAAAGATCTTTATATGTAGCAGGAATGGAAAAAAAACAAAACATTAAAGAATGCCTTTTTTTATTTGTTCGAATCTCACTTAGTTTTTATATGATAGATGATGTGTACCATCTTTCATCTATTGCCAGCCCTTGAATATCACCCGTACCCACTCCGCAGTTATTGCGGCTTCGTTATAATGTGGTTGGCTTTCTTTGACCCAACACCCTCATTATAACGGGGGATGCCTGTAATAACAAAAATGCTTTGTGAACAAAGATCTAAGAAGGCAATCCACTTCTGGTGCAGGTCTGCTGATGGCTGATGAGGCCAATAAAAGACAGGCATGTTCTGTCACAGTGGATGCAGGGAATGGTTTGAGAAGTATGATGAGGATGAGTTTTTTCTTAGTCAGGTTTATAATCTTGTCTCTTTAACCTCAACACTTCTTCGTTTTTTCTCAAAAAGGGAAATAGCTTAGAACAGGGTTTCTCAACCCTTTTGCACTCACAGAACCCCTGAAACTGAGCGAAAGATATTTGGAACTTAAAAGATATATATATATATATTATTTAAACTTCATAATTCTTAGGTG
>VCCN01001489.1:3023877-3034077 GCA_006491835.1 Architeuthis dux | reverse complement strand
TCAGCTCCAAACATTTTGGTTTCAATATGATATATATATATACTAAGCTGAAAATGTCAAGAATGTAATTAACTGAGAAAATTATACTTGCAAATAATCAATATTTTAATCAAATAGCAGTGAGAAGTGAGGTTGAGTTTGTTAATATTTTGAAGTGTATTCTCATCACACTGGAGCATAATGCTTGTTAATCAAACATTCATTATTAACTGAACCTGTAGAAATTCCACGGGTATTTATCTTCTCATTCTATCCCTTATCCCTTCCAATCTTTGTTATCCATCCTGGTCTTTATCTAAAAGGTTATAAACATGGATTAGTTTCATATGCAAAAATCTTAGGGTTAGGGTCTATCCTTGATGCCATAGTTGTGCCACATGGTAAGTGCTGAGGGAACTAGACAATTTTTATCGCCATCCACATGTATGCGTGTGGGGGCCCCATATTAAACCCGACCTTGTATCAAATAAATACACAGAGAAAAATAGATCCATCTCTTTCCATACGGATTGTACACCTAAAGAAGGCTGTAGAATGGGTCAGTCAAAACACTGTGCTAACACCAAGGGCAACAAAAGGAAAACTTCAATAGTCCAAACAACTCCTGGGAATAAAAATTAGAAACTTAAAGAATCAATACGATTTTTGTAAAATCTTTGGTTGTAAAATCTAATCAATAAAATACAATCCACACAGTGAATACCTAAGAGCAGAGCTTTTTAAACTTTTGGCATTGGTGACACTTTAAAAATAAAATTTTTATCAACCAAGTTTTGTTAGCCAAGCCAAATATATATCATGTCATCCCAGCAGTTCAACTGACTCAGGAAAAGTATCTTTTAAAAGATATACCCAATTATATTTATTTTCACGACACACTTAGAAATTATCAGCAACAGTTTAGAAAGCTCTGCATTAGAGAAACATACAGTTCTGCAAGAAGTTCTGCTAAATTTTATACATACTGTATTTCCTGTCATATAACACGCACCTCAATTTTTGCAGGCATATTCTCGAAAAAATAAAATAAAACCCCCTCCTTTCCCCCCTGATCGTCATAGCCCTCCACACTATCGGGTTATTCTAATGTTCTTATCTATATTAACCCCCACAGTGGCTGGCTGTTTATATTATTTGCATAGCGCAGTAACGTTAGTAGACAACTGACAAAGCTTTCGCATCACGGGACAAAAAGTGTGTCTTATATATGGGAAATACGGTACATGGAAGAAAAAACAAAAAAAAAAACCAAATTTTTTGCTTCATTTGAGATTTTTTTTGTGTTCTTCGAATAAAATTACCAGTTATTTGATAATTTTGTTATATGTTTGCCTTCCGAGTTCTTATAAAAAGTATAAGTATATAAAGTTTATAAAGTATATAAAGTTTATGAAAAGCATTAATTTCATGAAAGGTAAGCTAATCATATCAATATTTTCTCACAGAAACTGACTTCCATTTTATATTTTTTGTACTTGGACATTTCTCGAGAACCTACAAAAAACTTCAAACTCGACACTGCACTGCCTTATGTGTGTACTAATATATCTGGTGAATGTCAACTTTGTACAATGGCCAGTTGTCGAGTAATCACGGTGCATTAGATTTCTTGAACCACTAATCAAAAAAACTTCAAACTCGACACTGCACTGCCTTTGTGTGCTGACTAATATATCTGGTGAATGTCAACTTCGTACAATGATCAGTTGTTGAGTAACCGCGGTGCACACACAGATTTCTCCAATTGTAGCTAGATTATTAAGAGTAAATAGGGTTGTGCCCGTTTCAAAGGTGTATGTTTGGAAGGGACCAGACTTTATGGTGTGCAGAGCAGCCGGCCATAATATTCATGTAAAATAAATTTCTGTCCGTCGTACAAAACTACGGCTTAGAATGTTCACCAAAATTAAGAAATAGGTAGAAAAATATCTTGCTATACACTGTAGAATACTGATAATTACTTTTTGATTATAATACATATAACTTTTTGAACATCCTGATGTGTCATTAGCTGTGAATACACTATTTTTATGCAGGTGTTCCTTGAGATATGAAAGTTATTTCAAGGGTAAATGCTTGAAAGCATTCTTAAAGAAGTCTGTTTAGACAATCAATATCTTCTGAATTGTTTGAATGGGACAACTTTCGGAATTACTCCTGCATGCCAATAAAATATTTTAGGGGCTTGCTAATAATACATAAGGGGAGGTAATCATTCAAAATCCAACATGTCAAGACTAAGTAATGACAATGTTAAAAGTACTAAAATTATGCATGATTTAAGAGAGGATAATAAAGTGCATGAATAACAATATTGATTGATAAAATACCAAGTACCAAAAGTGCAACCATAAATGATGAAATCAGATTCCATTTGCAGGTATTAATTGATGTGTATTTAAATCATACAGCACAAATTAAAAACAGTACTGGACAATTTACCTGGCTTTCAGATAACGGAATGACCAGAAAACCGGTTAGTTTTGAATCTGGTGGACTTCCTAGTAGTTCACTGCTTGATCACTGTTTTAATTTTCGTGCCAGGGTTGAATTTATCTTCATATGAAGATTAATAATGATTAAACAGACCATTTTGAAGTGGATTAATTTATATATGATATAAGCTGTTACATTCTTTACTTTTCATCTTATATCTTAAGAATTTTAAGTGGATTAATAAAGATCAAACAGACTTAGCTTTAGAAGTGTATTAATTTGTATCAGTTAAATACAATTTTGTTCCTTTTTTGTCATTGTTTTTATATTATAAAGTACTAAAGTATGTGTGTTTGTACTCTAAGATGTCGAGGACTATGCCTCACAGAGGAAAAATAAATTGAAATCAGCAGGTCTCCAATTACCTACAGCACACATCTTTAGTTTGAATTTTGCAAATAACAAATAATTACAAAATTTGTCGATTTCTTTGGGGTCTGCATTTGCACTCTCTGAAAAAAGTTTGTTTAAAAAAGTTTTTCTTCTTGCGGGATTCTCTCAAAAACTATTAGAGTTAGATCCATAAAACTATATATACAATATTTTGAATCAGCATTATACAGGGAAGGTTTTTTCGCCATTTATTTGAACGTACACATATGTGAGGAGGGGGGGGGAAAGGTCAATGCTTTTATTAAATTTCTTTTTTGGCACTAATTCATAGGCTTCAAAATCATGGTAGCGCAATAGCTGAGTGGTTAAAGGCACAAAAAATGTAATTTACAGACCGAGTTCAAAACCGACGGATAAAGTTTAAATTTTTTCTTCTTTCAATCTATTTTGACCTTCAAACCTTCCGGTAATTTGTGAGTTTTGATAAAAAAAATCTTTTTCAGATTTTACAGGGGATTCTATTTACAATGTAGCCTCACTTTCCATTCGTCATAGGAAAACTGCGATTGTGAATTTCTCATTCTTTCAGTGCTAATATAATTTTGGCACTATCTATATTATAAAGTAGTAAAATTTATTTGTACTCTAGGATGTCGAGAATTACGGATCACAAAACAGAAACAAACGTAGGGTATGTCCGAAATCAGCAGGTCTCAAATTACCTATAGCACACAACTTCAATTTTTGCAAAAAAAAAAAAAAGAAGATTTATTGATTCCTTGTATTTATTGGGGTCTGTGTCACGCTCTCTGAAAAAAGTCTATCTAATTTTCACTAGTAAACATGTAGTGATCGAAGTAAAGGTGAGGATGTTTGTGCAAATAATTTAAACAACACAGGTACACAATTTCTTATCCAAAACCATTCGGACCAGACACTTTTCAGAATTTGGAATGGCATCAATATTTGAGTTGATAATGACAGATGCTTCTTTTTCTGCTTCTCTCTGTTACCCATAGGGGGATATGCAACTCTTTTTAACATTTTCAGTCTTCAACGTAAAAAAAACCCCCAAAATGAAGAAAAATATCCACAAGCAGCACATCTGACTAGTAGGTGCACTGAGACACAACTGCGTGGTGTGGGTTGTGAGCCAAGGCTGCCTGGAAATAAGATCTTTATACAGTTTATAACTTTACATATAGACAATTAAACACTTACAGGAGCAGGTCCCTTTTTAGCATCTTGACGTGCTTTTTTCCGTCCTGAGAAAGAGAAGAAAAAAAAAAAGAATTAGTACATTTCTCCAAAGAAAGTGTCTGTGTTATCAGAAAATTTATTAATAAAATAATAAAGGCAATAATTATTAACCTAGTGACAAAACTCATCTTAATAGCTTAAAAACCTTTCTACCAACCCAATAGTAAACTGATTTCCATATCTGACAAACGATGGAACTCTATGTATTATAATATTGTGAATCTAACAGTAAAATCATTTGTTAAAAATATTTTGCTTAGAAAAAAGAAAAGATAATACTGTTTCATAAATTGAATTGTAATTTAAAAAGGAAAAGTTAAATTTTTCCTGTCATTCACAAAAAAAAAAAAGTGATCATTTACAAACATTTTAACTCTTTCCCCCCCTGACAGCCAAATTTTCAGTGATTATTCCCCATCTATCATTTCCAAGTCCAGTGAAATAAAATCATGAAAAAGTTCATTGAAAAGGGTATCATTATTGATTGATTGGCATTGTTATGATTTAAATCTGCATATGATTTAAATTTAAACATGTATTTTTTTAGTAATCTTTTTTTTGTTGCCCAGGAAATAATACAAATATGAGATCACACTTCTACACGTGATCAGAGCATGAGTGAAATTTATTATCACGCCTAGAGGCGTTATCAGGGAAGAAAGAGTTTTAAAGAAAAAATAGTAAAATGGAGAAAGAATTATAAGAGTAAAAAAAATAAAATAAATAATTTGCAGCTATTAAAAAAACCCCCCCAAAACCCAGAATTTCTACCATGATCACCTGAAGATGATAAGAAAACCAGCCAATCTTTTGATACAGATTACAGAATAACCAAGACATCGGGGAAGAAAAAAAGAAAAGAAAAAAAACTTCAATTCATGATTACCTCATAAGGTTAAAAATTCTAATTTACTCACACACTTTTGGTTAGGCTTTGGTATAAGTATTATTTGAGGCATGAGTAAAGTAGGATATGATTTTATTATTTGAGGCATGAGTAAAAGTAGGATATGATTTTATTTTTTATCTCTATATATATATAAAACTCAAAATCTGTCTGTCTGTTCCACTATACAATTTTGCATGTAGGAAGCTGAAATTTTGCACAGCGGTACATCTTTTTATGGCGGCGGACATAGGCTCAGTGATTTTTTAAAAATGTTTTACAGTGAGGTTCCATTTACAATGTAATTATAATGCTAACTGGACCCTGACTTTCCATCCGATGTAACTGGAAGTTAATTTTGCCCCTAGGAAGCTGAAATTTGGTATAGGGGCACATCCTTCCACAGCAGAGGACATGGGGTATTAGAGGTTGACTTTGGAGGTCATTCAAGGTTATCAGAAGTCATTTCTAGCCAATTGAAGCAATTGTAGGCTATAATCTTTCCTCTAGGAAGCTGAAATTTGTCATTGGGACACATCCTTTTATAGTGAAGGTCATGGGATATGTGAAATTGAACTTCGAGGTCACCAGAGGTCACATATAGCCAATTGAAGCAATTGTAAGGCACAATTTTCCATCTAGGAAGCTGATATTGGGCACACCTTTTCATAGCGAAAGTAATGAGGTAAGTCTGGTCATTTCTAATTTTTATTAAGATAAATGTAAGGGAGACAATTCATTTTCCTCCAAATTTCACAAAAAAGAAATCTGTAAAACTTGGAAAAAAAAAAAAAATCTTCCTTGAAACATTTGTCTTTGACTTAACAGATAAATATATATAGTATTGATAATTTTTGTTTTAACATTTACCTTTTTAAAGAATCATTTCAATATATTTTTACTTCATTAATCATTCCAACAAGCTGAAAAATGGTTTAATTGAGTGCACATGTGGGAATTTTGGATAATATTTTAGTATTTTTGCATATATTTTCTCTCATATCGGGTGTCTTGCACCCTGGATGGACCCACACACACCCTGGCAGACCCATGCGCAAAAAATCTTTTTAGTCGACTATTTGAAAAAAAAATAATTATTGCAAATAATTTTCTGTGTTTGTCAATCTTTGTTTCCTCTGGTTATTTGTCACTTTTGAGAACAATTATTTTTTAAGCATTCAGGGGGGGGGGTTCTATTTACAATGTAAGTACAATGCTAAACTTGACATGGGAGTGTGTGCAAATAATCAACTAAAATAAACATTTGATTTTATGAAAACTTTACAAAATATTTGTTTTCTTGTGTTGTATTTGAATTTATTTTTCCCCGAGCAACGCCGGATATTCCTGCTAGTCATTAATAAAACTAAAAATATTATTCATGTTTCTTTTGCAGTTTTCTTTCTTCTTTTTATGAGGGTACCCAAGAGTTACAAGAAAGGGGGGAAAAAATGAAAATAAGTTCACAAATATTATACAAACACTTAAAAAAACAAACTTTTTCTTTTAAAAATCTCATAAATGAATATGATTTTTAGGCAATCCTTTGTTTTGTGAATTTTCAAAATCGTAACCATTGTCGAAATCGACTACGGATGCACAAAAGGCCAAAAACAAAGGGACGTAACACAAACCGTACACATGACTGTATTAAATAAATAGCCTAACGATTGTAAATTGAAATTGTTAAGTCCCACACACTTTTGCGCGCCGTTTTTAACATCTATTGAGCGAGTGTGTGGAAAATTCAAGAAAGAAAAACAGAAGTTAATACATAAATTATATTGTTATTGCTTTGAATAAATTAAATTGTTCATATCAGTAGAAAGAATTAATTAGTAATAAATATTGTATAGCTGACATCAACCGGTGTATAGGGTTGGCTTGCAGACTTTAAAAGTGTTTGCTCTTTTGTGCATCCGCAGTCGATTTCGACAATGGTTAAAATTTTTGCGTTTACAAAACGAAGGATTGCCGATTTTTTTCGAACCTTTACCGAAGTCAAAATTTCACCAAGGTATTGAAAAATAAATAAATAATATTTATTATTTTATTTTCATTTATTATTTTATTTTTGTAACGACATTATTACCCGTGGCGTGGATTGTGACCTTTGAATAGTGACGGTTCATTGTATATTTTAGGGTCAGGAAACGTAAACAAAACAAATATATTTAATTTTCAACTTGAAATTACTTATAATTTAAATTTGAAAAATGCTTTTAGTTCTGTTAAAATGTATTTGCTCTCAATAAAGAAATACAATTAAATGTTTGAAATAAGGAAAGACTAGACTCTTTATTAAAAAAACAAACAAAAAAAACATGATTTAAATCCATATTTTAATGATCCTCCACACCCTGACTTAATTTTATTTCCTTCCTTTCTCTTGTGGAGCATAGGGCCACAACCACTCGGCGGTTTCAGTAAGAAGTAGGTTTTTACACGGTGAGTTGCTAGCCCCACACGGCCACACCCAACCGGGCTTGGGACCAGCTATGGCGACTGCCAATAGTTTTTCTTTCTGTCAGAGTAACCTTCTCTTAGATAGACAGCCTTGCTTGCAGTGCTAAAGAGCTCCAAATGCCTTGCTATTTATCCATAGATGGGGGAAGAAATGGATCCATGGCTTTCCCAAGGGCATTAGTGCGAAGTGAACTTAAACAGCCTCAGCATCGAACTCGGTCCGCCGATTCCGTGACGGTAACAGTTACGCCACTCCGCACACCTCCCACTCTCTTGACCTTGTGAAATGTATGACCTCGCCGGGTAACCCTCCCTACATTACCCAAAATAAGCAAAACTGGGCACGTTACAGGGCTTTTTTTTTTGTAAAACCATGTTTGCAATTAGAAACATTCATAATATATCCATATTTCTTGTTTTATTTTAAAGATATTAAGAATTGAATCATTAAAATGCTTTTCTTAACAAATGAATGAAAACCTTGAAATCAAAAACGTGTTCAACTAAATATTTCATTAGGACAGTTTAAAGAAAAAGAAAATCTTGTTACAAAGGAATATTTTAAATAATATATATTTATTTCGGAAAAACTGTGTTTAACCTTCGATTTTTGTTAAATTATTTCAAAGTTAAAGTGGATAAAAAAAAATACAAGGAAGTGGCAGGAAATCCATAAAAAGAAAGGATATTACACAATAATTATTACAAATATTTTTAAATTCATTCAACGTATAGTTTAATAGTAATAATAAAATAATACCTGTCCCATAATAGTTGTTACATTTGCATATAAAAAGTATTACTTAATGTAACAGTAGTTAGGGGACAGGGGAAGTATTTAAAATAATTTATAAGTAATATTTTAACAAAATAAATATTGACGATAAAAGACATCAATTTAACAAAAGTATTATTTTTTACTATAAGTTAAATAAATTAAAATATTTTATTAAAACATTTTTTTCCTATGCCTTTTAAAATTTTTGTACAATCATTCATCAGGTCATCCATGTGTATTGTGTAACATCGTTTTATATAGAAAATGATTATTAAAAAAAAACCTTTATGGCAATTTTTGAAGGGATCTTTAACAGCACAACAGATTTGAACAACTTCTTAAAATAAAATTAAGACCAGAAAATTTAAAAAAGAAAACAAGAATTAAAGACAAAACGAAAAGATGTAACATTGGAGTTGAAAGGCGAAAAAGGTAGAGAAGGATCAGTGCCTATTTAGAGGTTTTTCATCTAAATCTAGATGTTTTTGGTTGCGTCTAGATGTCAGGAATCGCTATTTAGATGATTTTTAATAAAATGATATTTTTATTCGATTCATAGTAATAAAATAATATTTTTAATAACTTAAGTAACATTTGAATAGAATAAATGTTGAAGATTAAAGTCACATTTAATTTATCAATGATGTAATACATGTCCTAGTTTTAAATATATCAGGAGAATCTAGATGTTTTTTGACTCAATTTTAGATGTAAACATGAAAATAAAGTTGGCAACACTCACTGGGATGGATACACGTTTTTGCATTATATTTTTCTTGTAATTAAAGAATAAATATATATTATCGTAGATCACTTACTTTCACGAAGCTTCTGTTTGAATTCGGGATCGCTTCTTCGTTTACGATCAAAATAAAAGCAATAACCAATAAAAAAGACGCCTGCGGCGGCGATGCTAAGGGCTGACCGAGACATCATGGTTGCAATTTTGAAAAAGAAAGACTGAAACAGACAAGCTTAATACGAAACTAATGATCCCCTATCAAATACGAAACTAAACTGGGGCTGTTTTGTTAAATCGTTGCTTTCTTATTTTTTAAACAACAATTAAAATTAACATTAAAAGAAAGTAAAACGCTCTTATTTTAACAAAACATCGATTATACAATTTTAAAAAAATTGGTACAATTTAGCAAAAGTGGTCCCGATTGGACGTCACATGTGACATCATTGCAGATATGCAAACTGTCGAAAATTTATGAAGTGAAACATTTACAATATAATTCATGTATTTACTTCTGCTTTATTTCATTTCGTCATTTTTAACATCGAGTGTGCGCGGGTGTGAAATTTTCACACACACACCCCCGCTACGTGACGTCAGCAGAATTTCATTTGGGACCACCTTCGCTAAGTTGTGCCCAAAAATTATTTATTATTTTACTTTTTCATCAGTCATCGCTTGTCGAAATAATTACTAAAAAAAACGTTTATAAAAATGTAAAATGGTTATTTGTCACTTCCATACAACTAGCTACAAGAGTAATCTGCCCCTGTTAACGCTTTCAGTTGCCATGAGAAACGAATGTATACACAGCAATTTACAGACAGTCAAATAGTCTTTCGGACGATTGAACTCCTTCTTGGCTTCTTGTTGTTTGTGTTGTTAACACGACGTTTCAGTTGATCCATTCTTCGGCCTTTTCAGGTGTAATATCCGATTGTGATGATGGTAAGCAGAAGTTTTTACTGCAATGAAAGCAACACTTAAAACGTAGTATTCGGGTGATGTTTTTTTTTATTATCCTTGCCTTGTCAGGAGGAAGGAGTTCAATCGTCCGAAAACTATTTGAATGTTAATGACGCTTCTCAAAACTATAGGAAATAATTACAGACAGGTTGAGCTTCACTAACCCAGCAAACTTTGGACTACAGGTGCCGGAGTAGCGAATTTTCCGAACCAGTGAAACTTACATAAAAGGATATGATAATTATAATGACACTTATTAGTGAGATCCTATAT
>VCCN01001489.1:3001537-3014198 GCA_006491835.1 Architeuthis dux | reverse complement strand
CAGGCTTGAAGAGTACAAAAAAGCCATAATCAAGGCCGAAATAGAAAAGTCTGGAATGACTGGAAGGAGAAAGACGATCATTTTCCTCTCTGGGAGGAAGTCAGGATTATCGACATGGATCGCTGTTGGAAACAGAGAAAAATCAAAGAGGCAGCAGATATCCACATGTCGACTGAATGTATTAGTCAGACAAGTGCGGAATTCAACCCGATGTATCTTCCGCGACTCAACAGGGACAAGGTACGGAAATCCAAACCTGACAAATCAAGGATAAAAAAACACCCGAATCCTACGTTTTAAGCGTTGCTTCTATTGGAGTAAAAAACTCTGTTTACCACCATCACATTCGAATGATCGTCCGAAACACAAACAACAGGAAGGAGTTCAATCGTCCGAAAACTCATGACCATTCTCAAAATTATAGAAAATAAATTATTGTTTTTAAGATTGATTTATGATTACTTGGGATTATTTAAGTTTAAAAAAAGGATAAAATTTCTCTATCCATATAATAAATTTAAAAGAAAATTGTGCTTTGCCCGAGCAGATAGGGAAGGTGAGGTTAGAAGGTCAAAGGTCTCCTTAGATTCGTGCCTGGTGTAGTGAAATCTAAAACATAGCGAGTTAGGGTGACGAAGTCATGGAAAGGTTGAAAACCATTGAGCTCGGCTTAGTTGTCTCCCTTACACCTTAACTTGCGTTTCTTTCTTTGAATTGAAAAAGGTTATCTCCCTTTATGTCTAAAAATGGATAGATTTTTTTCATTTTTTCATTACCAGCTAACTTATAATTTAATTTAATCAAAACAAGGGAAACTGTATTAAAACTTTTTTTACATTTTTTTTTATATTTCTTAAATTCTTAAATTCTTAGATTAAATTATAACTACTTTTTATTTATTTTTGTAACAAAAAAAAAAGAAAATGAAAATTTTTCTTTCGAATTTATTCAAAGCTGGTAGATTGCTCTCGTTTCGTTGTCCATGTGATGTTGCTTGTCTGCCTCTTCAACTGAATGAAAACATTTGATTTTTCAGTATTACTTGACTCAAGGATTGACAGACAGATAAGCCAACGTCTTTATCCACTCGCCCATGTGTCCTGTGGATAAAGGCGTACTTACTTAGTAGCTAAACACACCATAAACAGAGTGAAATAACTAAAAATAAAAATAAAAAAATAACAAAAACAAAAAACAAACAAAACGAAAACAAAAATAACGAAAGTTTAATTTGTTTTTTATTTTGTTACACAGTGAAATATTTGATTATGCTTCGAGTTCTGACAGATAGATAAATTCAGTTTTTTTAAATACATCTGAGGTCCTGCACAAATGAAAACTGGATCAATAACATGTTTAAAACATTGATAAGATATGCAATGAAATGTGTAAAATATCAACAATCATAACTATATAAAAAGAATAACACAGTTCTGTCTGTTTCTTTTTCTGTTTTCAAGGGCGCCGGAACCACGGAGTCAGCTGCCCCCTTGCCTCCTTGGCACGGGGTCAGCGGGGGTATGAAAAAAGGAATGTGTAAGACATACTGAATCACATATTTATGACTGACTGCATAACTGCAAAAGCCTAGGGAATGAGAGATTTTAGTGGTTGTTCCAGTGTTGCCAATTATAGTTTGTTATTTATAGCAACAAGAGTTCTCTATACTGTATAGATAGAACATTTAAAAAAAACCCAACTTTATTACTGAAATCTGTAGAGTTGCAAACATCTGTGTCTCGTCAAATTCATTTCCTCTCACGTTATGAAACAAACAAGATGTCATCAATTTCGTCTTTTGATCTTCAACTGAAGAGAGGTAGTTGAACCATAGAATACGACAAAATGTTCTTGCATGAACCCGATCAAAAAGTCACTTGTTCTGTTGTAGACAACCCAGTGTTGCCAAATTAACCATTTTTCGGCTTGATCTGGCTGATTTGTTCCCCCAATTTTTCCGATAAAAATCTACAATAGCCGAAAATCTCCCCAATTAAAAAAAATAATTAGTAAGTTTAATAAAAGTAAACGTTTTATTTTCATTAATAATTTGTTCTGGAGTCTTAGTTATTTTATTTGATAAGTGGACTTTAAATGAGTATATAAAACATTTGTAGTAATACAGTTAGCTGGAAATGAAAACTTTAGCCGATTTTAGCCATTTTTTAGCCATCACAATAAAAAAACACATGTCGTAAAATGCCCTTTCTGAAAAGCTGCCAACCTGCCTCAAATTGCTTCCGGCGCCCCTGCCTGTTTTCATTTCTTTCGCCACAATGGTCCCACGAAAAAGTCCCCTTATTTTTGGTCACAGAGCCGTCATTTCATCAGTTCGACTCATAGCAACGTTGTCGTAAACGTGAGCAACTGTCGTCTGTTTTGAAGGAGGCTTGTAAAGGTAATTGGCGACAATGAGGAAGAGGATCGAGAAGAGACGGAGCACTATAAAAAGGAGAAAGTAGTTCATAGACAACTCAAAGGAATCGTACAACCAACATGATGTTTCGTCATCGTCGTCGTCTTCTTTCCAAATTTTGCAGGCTCGATCAAGGGCCTTGCCGAACAATAGGGGACCAGGTAGGGAACCTAGAAAACAAGAAGAAGAAAAAAATTATACACTGATTCAGTCGGATTAGGTTGTTATAGTCACAACGTTTCTGTCGTTTTACCCTACAGCCTTCTTCGGGTGAATGTCGCGGTCGGTAACTTTCTGGGAATATCGAATCCAAGATTATTTTCATTCGGCTGTCCATGCAGGAGGATATCTCGTATCAGTTAATTCGTCCTTAATATTACTTTTCCTCGCTACCCGACCCAGACAGATATAGTTTAGTAAATATCTATATTATCCCCCCCCCCACAGTGATGGAAATGAGTTTTGGGAACTAGATATACGGTAAGGCTGTATCTAGGGTGTATGGTCGGGGATCACAGAGGGGTCCATTGTGGACGAACGAAGTGAACCCATACAGCTGGTGATTCCAGAGCACTGTAAGCCCCTGTGGGTAATTAAAAAAAAAAAATGGCCAAACCTGGAAATTGAGAAGTAGGTATCCGTATACTATATAAGAATTATCTCTGACTGCACCTCGAGTACTGTGTACAGTCCTGGTCACCGTATTTGGAGAAAGATAAAAATCTTTAAGAAAAAATCCAGATACGGTCAATTAAGTTAGTACCAGAATTAAAAGGTATGAGTTATGAGGATAGTTTAAAGGAGTTAGGGTTAACATCGTTAGAAAATAGGAAAGGATCAGGGAGACTTAATAGAAATGTTTAAGATTATGCATGGTTTAGAATTAGTAGACCCTAATGTATTTTTTACTAGAAGGGGGTACAAGGGACTGATATGCCACACATATACGATAGAAGCAAATAGAAGTAGATCAAATATCTAAATATAGTGAACCTGTGCAGCTTGGGGTTCCGGTAGCACTGTAAACCCATGGGTAAGCTTTTTAAAAAATTGGTCAATTTCAAGGCCGTTTTGAGACGATATAACCTGCACTGAAATTGAGAAGTAGGTATACGCCGTACTCCCACCCACCCTCCTTTCTACCACTGATTACACATTATTGACATATATATATATGCATACACACATTTATTACACATGACTGACATATATATGCATACGCACATACACGAGTTTCCCCCACTGAGCCCCTGCCCTTCTGAGCCCCTACGTCTGTGAACGTCACTGCATTTTACTTACCTAGTAGTCTTCTGATGAAATGGTTCATGCCAAGACCAAAAGTTCTTTGGTTGTCTGGGATACATCTGTAGACAAAAGAATAGAAAAGAGAAAAGGAGGAAGTAATTGTAGCACATTATTTAATTAAATTTGACTAGTTTTTATATACAACTTTTACGAGTTGTTTATTAAATTCATTCTTTGTGTTGCATGTCCAGGTGGATGTACAGATCCTGTCGGATCATGTGAACTCAATTTGTTCATCTATACGGTTCTGGGACAACTGCCCCCCCCCCGATCATTACCCCCTGACAATAGCATAGCAACTGTAAAGCCAAAGTTAAAGTTGGTGGAAATGAAGTAGTTAGCCATGTAAATGATCACCCCCATGGGGAAATTGTCCAGGGGGCAATTGTCAAAAGTCATTTATCGGGGGGGGGGCCCAGTTGTCCTATGGAGTAATTGTTCCGGGGCAGTTGTCCTGATACCCATCTATACAGTTCACGATGGACAAGGCGGAGATTAACGGAATTCCTTCCCAGTAACTCATACAGAATGGGTTAGAGCAGTTGCGTGTACTGAAAACCAGCAGAGAGTAAGAAGACCCAGGACAAATAAATCATTGCTTTCCCCGCCTTCATCACCATCTACACATTGTCTTGAATCACTACCCAATTCACTGATAGAGTAAGAAGACTCAGGACACATTTTTTTAAAATGAGGTATTTCATCAGCCAAACCCAAGAAGTTAAAAAAACAAACTAAGTGGATTGAGGAAAAAGATCTTACCTTAGAACCACAGCCAAGAGAGGTGTTCGTGCCAGAAACGTGGTAAAGAGAGTTATAAGCAGAAATGGCAAAAAGATGAACATTTGATAACAGTATTCGTCGTCATGACAAACACCATTCTTGGCAGTCCCGATGTTGTCGTTGTCTACACACGAACAATTCGAATAAGTCTGAAGGGAAAGAAAGAGAGAGAGGAAAATAAGCATGAAAAGACTAGCAACACTACTATATATATTTTGTATTCACACACACACACACACACACCAGAAGTCGGCCGGAGGTCACTTTTCATTTCCAGCAGGACCACCACCAGTTCTCCACCAACATAACCTTTGATGAAAGCCGATTTTCACGGCTGAAACATGTCAGGTAATAAATAATTATTTAAAATAATTTCGCGTCTCCACATTGTCTTTCTTCTTATCACACACACACACACACACACACACACACACACACATATATATATATATATATATATAACACTGTAGGATGATTAAAATAATAAAAGTCTCGGCAAAAGAAAATTGTCTCTCAGTTTAAAAGAAATATAATATATTAATCACCGCAACACACAACACTGGTTTATTGCTGGGTTTAGGTTATTCACGTGTTCTGACATTTATATGTATCTATGTATCTATCTATCTATGTATCCGGACTTTGCCCAGCCCTAACCGTTCATAGTAGAAACTTGAAATTTGGCACACCCACTCCCCTCAATGAGTAGGGAAAATGTGATTTTTGTTTTTTGACCCCCCCCCTCAATAGGTTTTTAGAGGTTCAATATGCAATGTAAGTTTATGCTAAATTGGTCACCAGTTTGTGCCCGCTTGTTTTTTGAAAATTCAGACCTTTTTTAGTGATCACAGCCCAACAAAAGGCGAGAGAAGTAACTTATTCATTGATCACCCCTTTTCCCAACTTTTTAATTGATCACCCCCAACACAGCATATACGGGTGGCAGTGATTCATAATTTCCCTTGGAATGCTAGTATTGATTATTCATTGTTATGAAATGGGTGTAGGGGTCGGAATTACCGTTCTCTGTCAAGGTTGACTATAAATGTAACAGCTTTTTACTGTTACAACAGCTTGAGTGGTAAGGTCGAGGAGAGTAATTTGTCCAAGTGCTCTCTGACCCACTCACTTCTCTGTTACCTATCGCTGTATGCCAGCAATAAGACATCCTTTGTCAAGATATCAGAGTACAGCGATGTGGATTCATGCATTTCCCACGGGCAGTAATGGAATTCGAACTTAATTTGCCATGTCCATTTTCTGTGCTGATAACCGTTACACCAATTTGCATCTCCGTTTCGTAAGGGTCAGAATAGAAGGCCCCTTCTGTCCCTATAGACAATGAAGTGACCTCTCCAGGGCACACGCCTGGGCGAAGATTATGGAGACGCTGGAATGCACAGTCGACAGAACCCACTCCCCGTCTCGCTGATGTAGCCCAAAGGAAAACGGAGCACGATACAGTTGGCGTCAGGACGTCAAAGTTGGCATCCAACCCCCCTAAGAGGACTCCACTCCCTGGTTTGGAATCAGACTTGTCCGTCTGCTAGACTGGTTGCCAATCAAGGCTAGAGATCCCAATCTGCACTACTATTTATCCATAGCTGGGGAGAAAAGAGATGGATTCATGCATTTCCCAAGGGCATTATTGCGAAGTGAATGCAAACTGTCTCAGCTGCAGTTTGAACTCGGTTCGTCGATTTCATCCCCCAGGCTGCTAACCATTAGGCTAACCGCACCGCCAAAGACAAAATAGCAGTGATATAATTACCTTGATTTCAGGTTGAAACTCCATGCAACCGGCATGGCAAGGAGAGAAGTATGTGTTTCCATTTGACCCACAAACGGGTCGATAATATTCTGTGTTACAAGAACAATCCTTGTTACAGGAAGCAACCAACTCAGGTGAGTCGGATTTTCGCGAATAGCTGTGACACAAAGACAAAAAAGACATCATATTTAAATGTCATTTGAAGAGAACCTATACAAAAAGACTGAAAATCATTCAAATGAGGGCTATACACTATAATACCTACAATTGACACGCTAACTGGTGTTAGAAAGAAATTCTTCTCTGCAAGAGTGACAAACACAAAGTGAACAGCCTAAATGAAAAGCCGAAGTGAAAAGACGGTCACATTCGAGAATATCAATATTTTCAAAAATAATCTTAATTCTGATATCGGCCATACCGAATTTGACTACAAATTCTCATATTAGTTTAATCCCACCCCAACTCAACTGAAGCAGGCTTAACGAAGCAATTAATTGCTGTTAAGCAGCCCACATTCAATATTAGAAACCGTCAACCAAAACTGTCACCAAAACTGTCAAAATAGGTTTCTTCAGTTTTCAAGTTGGTCCGACTGGCTGGCTGGCTATGTATGTATCACGCGTACAGGCCACACCAATGGAGCTAGAGGGCTGAAAATTTAAACATTTATTCCCTATTATGTCTAGAAAAAACGGTTTTTAGTGGGGAGTTCAATTTAAAATGTAAGTCTATGCTAAATTGATCCCCTGTTTGTGCCCGCTTGTTTTTTGAAAATTTGAAATAAAGGTGAGAGAAGTAACTTATTTATTCGTCACCTTTTTTTAATTGATCACCCCCAACACGGCATGCTACCAAAACATGTTGGTAACATGACGGTTTCTATTGAGTGACTACTTGTCGTCATCTTTTTAGCCGATCTATTCTTTGGCCTTCGAGTGGAATTCGGAACTAAGCTTATCTTGGTAAATGTCAATAAGTCATTACAGTGGTGGAAATGAAGAGGGTACGTGGGGTTACGGCATATACCTATTTCTCAATTTCCAGGTTGTTGTATGTTCAGTGTCTACTAGTGGAGACATTACCGTATACGTAGTTCCCCAAACCCAGCCTTATCGTATACATAGTTCCATGGTATGTCCGATATCAGAATAAAGATTATTTAAAAAATATTGATATTCTCGTATGTGATCGTCTTTTCACTTAGGCTGTTCCATGCGTTTGCTACTCTTGCCGAAAAGAAATTTTTTCTAACACCAGTTGAGGTCTGAATTTGTAGTTTATGGCTATGTCCTCTGGTTTTACTTCAGATAGATGAGGCATCTGCTATAGTCGTAAGTATATTCTGTTGAGCCATAGCCGTACATTCTAAACGAGATTTTACCATTAACAACAAGAGACGGAAGATTGAATAACGTTTGAGAAAGAGAAAGAGAGGAAGAGAAAAAGGAAGAGAAAGAGGGAAAGAGAAATAGAAATAGAAAGAGGGTGAGAGAGACCAACCTGTGATCCTGGTAATTATGAGAGACTCCGGCCATGGGATGTTTGTCGCAGCCGACCCAAACAACACCCCAGGTCAGCAAAGACACCACGAATCCGGCCAAAGCCAATTTGGTCATTTCAGTGATCTTCAGATCAAATTTTTTGCACACGTAGCCACCGATGAACTGACCACATGTAGCCCCAGGTACTGCAATGCAACCTACGATGAGCAGACACACAAGAAAGAAGATGGAAAACGTCAATACAATTGCAATTAAATAAAAACGCGAGGAAACCAAGCAAAAAGTAACGCCCCCAATTGCAATTTTTAAAAAAATGAAGCAATTAACTGCTGCCCCCACCCCCAAACCCAAACAAACAATAAAATGCTAATACCGTTTAATCTACTTATATAATACGCCACGTACCAAGGGAAATAACTTTCATATTTTTACGCAAGAGTTACTTCCCGTAGAAGACTATTTCATTATTTCAAACAGAAAGATGATTGTACACAATACTATTTGAATTTTGTGACAATTTCTCAATTGAATTAGCTTCACACTTTCTCTTTATATTCTAAGCTTTTATGTAACTGGAATTTCAAAATTACTTGAATATACCGACATTTTTTAGGGTAAGGGTTAACTAGTATGTAATACAAATGAAATGACTCCACACTAATGGCCCTGGGAAAGGTAGTACTCTTCTCCTCCACTCGCTATGTTGGTAAATAGCAGGGCAGTTGGAGCCAAGGGAAATAACTTTTATATTTTATGTAATGAAGTCCATCTTGGGCGTCGGCCTTGTAAACACCTCCCCATTGCTTCGTGTGTCGCCCCGTAAAAACCCACAATTGCTACAAACAATGAATGGGTCTCCATGGATCATTCGAGAAATGGAGACAAAATCATTGCCTCATGTGTCGCCCCGTAAAAACCCACAATTGCTACAAACAATGATTGGGTCTCCATGGATCATTCGAGAAATGGTGACAAATTCATTGCCTCATGTGTCGCCCCGTAAAAAACCCACACTTGCTACAAACAATGATTGGGTCTCCATGGATCGTTCGAGAAATGAAGACAAAATCATTGCCATGCGACACGAGTCTGTATGACAAAACTAAGTTTACCCAATAATTGGAAACCGTCAACCGTTTCCTCAGTTTCTAAGTTGATTTGGCTGGCTATGTATGTATATGTCGCGCGTACAGGCCGCACTAAAGGTGCTAGACGGCTGAAAATTTAAGCATTTACTTATGCTTCAGAAGAAAGTTGAACATGGCAGAAGTCCTGCCATGTTCAACTTTCTTCTGAAGACGTCGCTCGCCGCGACGAAATGCATAAAGATTTATCCTCGTGATAATAAACATGTTTGAGATGTAACAAGCTTTTCTCACTCTTTTTCCTTTTCCACATTGTCTAACCATACCCATCATTCTGTCGGATTACCTCACATCCACACTATAAACATCTCTCTAGTTCCATTAGTAAAGCCTGTACGCGTGAGACATACATACATAGCCAGCCAGACTCACTTAAAAACTAAAGAAATCTAGACGTTTTGACAGTGTTGATTGAAGGTTTCTAACAATATTGAAAGATTTCACTTGCCAGTTATTAAAGATGCTTTTGACGCACTCTGGTGGTATTGGCTCTCTATAAACTTTGGTAGAAACGTTGTGATACCATCCAACAAGGCAGCTTCAGTGGTGAAGGTGAATGTCACGAAGAGAAAGCTGGGGTTCCACAGCAGGAGATACATCGTCATTGGCAAGTCTTTAATTGTGGTGCCAAATCCGTCCTGTGCCAATTTCTGTTGCGAAGCATTTTCGTGCACTTCTGACTTTCTCGTAGATCTGATTTCCTTGGTCACTGGTAAAGAAACAATCCAAATTAAATGTCAGAACGTATTGTCTCTAACTTTGAGAAGAGTCATTAACATACCAACTTTCCCCCCCGGACAATTTAGACTCTTCTTATCTTCGATGTAGTCACAACGTTTCGACCGATCCATTCTACGGCCGTCTTCAGGTGTAAAATTTAATGTGCGTAAATAGGAGAGACTCTCTGCCATTACGGATATTACATTTTACATCTGAATAGGGTCGTAGAACGAATCGGTCGAAACGTTGTTTAAATTGTTCGAAATAAAGTTGGTAAGTGTCAGAACTTTCCGAATGATTTGAAAGGATCGTCAACAAGTTGTTTACTAACTCTACCAACGAAGTTGGAAGAGGTATATGTATTCGCTCGTGTCTGTCTGTCCGTCAGTCTCTCCGTCCGTCTGTTTGTCCACACAATATCTTCAAAGATTATTGTGGAGTGTGAGCAATGGGCCACAGAAGAAGTGATTACATTTTGGGGTGGATGCGGGAATTCTTTTACAGTTACCTCCCCCGCATCGCAGTTATATATGACCTAATTTTTATTCAGCTTTCAGTGACAATGGAATTGGCAGAGGTGTGCGCTCTTTTAGCGCTTTCTAGTTATTAAAGTGTAATTTATCGATACAGGTGTAAATATAGATAGATAAGAATCTTTTCCCCTTGGATAGATATTTTTTTTATAAAGAATAAGACGGAAGACATCTTCCTTATATAGGGTGTCCAGTAATTATGTCCTCTCTGCAAACGTTGTAAGGGGGACACCAGGGGGACACCAGGGGGACACCCTGTATTAGATGAAAAACAAAATACATTTTTGTTTTTAACGTTAATTTATGATTACTTGGGATTATTTGGGTTTCTGATTTCTTTATTTAGATATTTCAAAAAATGTAATTGTGGTTTGGCCGAGCAGGCATGGAACCCCTGTCACCCCTGGATCCACGCCCGAGTTTATTTGGATACAAACAAATTAAGTGAAAACTAGGGAAAATGGCACATTTAATTAAAACGCTACCGATATAAGAATATCAATTGAATATAAATGGATGTATATTGAGACTTAGAATCAAGGGTTCGGGTTAGGATTGTGATTAGGGTTAGAATTACGGTTAGAGGGTTAGGATAAGGGTATTGGTTCTTTAATTAAATATGCCATTTTTTCCTAGTTTTTCATTTGTGCAATTCTTCTGGGGACATTTTCCCGGTGTCATTTTACGGAGTTTTTCATTTGTGCCATTTTTCTGGGAACATTTTCCCCCGGTGTCATTTTACCTAATTTTTCTTTTGTGCCATTTTTCTGGGGACATTTTCCCCCCGGTGCCATTTTACCTAGTTTTTCACTTGTGCCATTTTTATGAAGACATTTTCCCCGGTGCCATTTTACCTAGTTTTTCATTTGTGCCATTTTTACATAGAATCATACCTGGCAGTTCCCTTGCATAAGCAAACATGATCGGGGAGATGAGCAAAGTTATCGGTCCTGATATGAGAAATGCTATCCACCATGCCCCCACCCACTGGGGGTCAGAATCAGAAGGCATTCTAAAAGAAAAGAAAAAAAGAAATGGTTACATTGAGTCTGAAATTGTTTGTTTGTTATATTCTTATACTAATGTATTTACACCAAAGTAAAACAAACACTATTTTCAGTAAAATAATTGCCATTCTATAAACGATTTATAAAACATTACTTAAAATTTCGCTATAATATTCATTTATTTTGAGAATTCGCATGGGAAGGATTACCAGAAAATGTGTAGAAAAAGAATTCGAAATACCAATATAAATGTTTGATGTCCGTAGGGTTATATATTTCTGCTTTGTAGACTATGGAATTTTTGTTCTTATTGAACATAAGGAAAACATACTAATAAAAATTAAGAATATCAAACTGGTCAACAATTCAAATTAAATTATTTCATGATCTAATATATCGGTGGTGTACCATACTTGGTTTAATAAGAATCACGGGACACATGGCCGAGTGGATGAAAGCGTTGAATTAAACGCATCTAGTAAATTACGGCAGTACTGCTTATCCCTGCCACTCCCTGCCAATCCCGCCCACTCCCTGCCATATGAAATATTTCGATACAAAAACTACCCCTGTCACTTCTTAATACTACTACTTCTCAAACGTTAATGATAGGGAATGGCAGGGAGTGTTTTTTATGTTTGAGAACTACTTGCATTAAAAAGTGGCAGGGAATTGCAGGGAGTTTATTTATGTTTGAGAACTAGTAGTATTAAGAAATGGCAGGGAGTGGCAGGAATAAAAAATACCGCCCGAAAAATCATATACTCTAGTTTATTGACATCGCAAGAACGAATTAACTAGGAAGAATTAACTGATATACTAATACGATATATCCTCTGGCATGGACAGTGGAATGAGAATAATCTCTCCCCATGGATTGAATAATCGTCGATTCTAAATTCCCATAAGGTTACCAACTACGACAAACAGCTAAAGGAGGCCGGAGGGTACAACGGCCGAAACGTTGTGACTATAACAATCAAAATGAAGACACTAATCCGTGTAAATCAGTGTATAATAGCAACTTCTTTGTTAAGCAAATATTAATAATTGTCAACTCACTGGTCAGTACTATCGATGTCGACGAAGACGTTCAGGAATTGACCTCCAATAAGGAATCCAAAAGCTGGGCCCAAAGTGCCAAAACAAAGCATGACACCTGAATGTTAAGAAAATACAAATGGTTGGAATTATAGAGATTTGTTAAGCTTAGCCCAGGCTGGCACAAAGCCAATGGAGGGAAAGATAGGAAGATTGTGTTGCGTCAATCTTCCGAGTGGGGAGGACCTGCCTGTCTTGAATGTCAGCATTCGAATTCCTGGCCATTTACCTAGGTTCGAACGCCGACCACTGAAGTTTATAGGAAATAACTGTCTCAGACACCAAGCAGGCCCAGAAGACAGGATTATATATTTAGTTGTTATTTTTGACATGGAATTGTACATTTTATGACAAGGACTAACAGATTATAATCGC
>VCCN01001489.1:2882594-2895272 GCA_006491835.1 Architeuthis dux | reverse complement strand
ATTTTATAGAGAATCCGTGAAATGGGGGGGGGGTTACTCGTGTGAATTTGGTGAAAGATTACTCCCTGAGATTTGAGTATGCCAAAATTGACCTGACCTTTTTAAGGTCAGCACCATACTATGTTCATCCTGGGGTCAAGTTTACCTTTTACACGAATGTGCAGCCCGTAGGGTGCAGCCGTTTGGGAGTCTATAAATCAAAGAATATATATACAGACTTCCCCTACATTTCAGAAATTCGCTTTAGGCCACTTTTTCGCCTTTACAACAACTGGCGAAAATATCTTTCAGTGTTTGTTTTGAGGCGAGCTGTTATAGAGGAAGCGCGCACCTTCTCTCTTTGACTCTCCGGTCTGTGCTACCAACCACCTCAACCTCTTAACATAACATCATCACCAGTGTTTGGGTCTGGGAACGGTCAAATTATTTATCGAGTATTTGTGCTAAGTTAGTCTGAAACGTCCAGTCCAAGTTGGAGGCTCTAGTTGACTTCGTTTTCCACCGTAACAACAAGAAGGATCCTCACATAATTGGAAATGCAATCAGTGAAGTGTTGCCTCCCCTAAATCTTTCATAAAGTATGTCATCCAATTATGGCTCTATTAGGACGCACCCACTCCCCATGTCATCTTAAGTCACTTTTTTCTCCCCTTCCCCATAACTAAATGATGTAATTTATTAACAGCCCCATATGTCTGGAATTGACAAACAAAGGTCCTTAGTAGTTTATGAACACACAATCTTCAGAATATATTCAATAAAGGTTTCAGTTATCATCTTCAGTCGGAATAGAAGTAGGAATGGAGTTTGAGCGTGCAGCAAGCCAGGCCTGTCCTCGTCTATGCTGCTTATCTTTTCAGAACCTTTCGATCGTGTACTTCCCGGCCCTCTTCGGATATTATTTGTTCTGGAATGTGGAAACTAGTTCCTGTGACGAATGTCTCTTACCCTACTCTACCAGTCACGCCACGGGAACATTCCAGAACAAAGAACATCCGAAGAAGGAGGTAGGGTATATGGCCGAAACGTTGTGAAACGGCCACGTCACCAACGTCTTATGGCAACATGCTGTGTTGGGGGCGATCAATAGGGGAGGCAACTCTTAACTGATTGCATTTCCAATAATATATTGCTAATTAACTAAATGATGTAACTCATTAACAGCCCCATATGTCTGGTATTGACAAAGGTCCTTAGTAGTTTATGAACACACAATCTTTGGAATATATACAAAAGTTGCAGTCACTATCTTTAGTCGAAATAGTAGTAGAGTTGACCCCGCAGCAGCCAGGCTTGTTTTATTCAGGTTTGTTAAATAATAAAAAACACTGGTATTTGCAATACTTACGGAACATTTCCAAGAACATTGAAATCTACATAGATATTAAGGAACTGTCCTCCCATTATGTAACCAAGCGCCGGGCCCAATGTGGCGAAGAACATCATTATACCTGAAAACAGAAAACATAACATTAGTCTGGCACAAGGGCACGAGTCTATGGCACCCGAAGAAGTTCGAACATATTACATAATGGGATCAAATGTAGAATCCGGACCCCTAAATTGATTAAAGTCAAATGCGCAAATTTTCAGATTACACCGTAATCAAAATTTAATTCAACCAAAACAAGAATTACATGTGATACTATTTATTCAAAATATTCTTTTATGTGGTTAAAGGGGTCTGAAATCCACATTTCATCCTTGTATTGATTAAATTGAATTTTGATTAGTGTAATCGGAAAATTTGCGCTTTTGACTTTAATCAATTTGGGGGTCCTGATTCTACATTTGCTCCCACAATTGTAATGGTCCCCGAGACTAGCTTATTAATCATTACTCCACGGCGAAGCGCATTGGAATTTATTAAGCTTAGCTAAGTCTATCACAAGGTTACAAGTGTGGAGCACCCAGTGGAGAGCGAACACACTACACTATCAATGGTCAGCGAGACTAGCATTAAGTCGTATGCCTGAAAATAAATGCTCAAATGCCCGAGAATCAATGCTTAAATGTATGAAATAAATGCTTCATGTACTAGTATAGCGAATTTGATCAGCACTGGGTGGTTGCTCCCTTATTGTTGTTTGTGCCAGACTAAGCAAGTCTTTGTCGCCTTTTATGAACTAGGCAAGTGCAGGGTGTATAAGAAGAAGAAAAAAAAACGGAACATTTAGAAGGGAAATAACTCTTTAAAAGAAATTTGGAGTTGCCTCCCATAAATTTACAGCCTGTAAACTTAAGGGAGGCAACACCAAACTTTCTTTTAAAGAGTTATTTCCCTTCTAAATGTTCCGTTTTTTCTCATACACCCTGTATATATTTTAGCTAGACACCAACATCTTCAGTGATTCATACAAGTGTTCGTTGGAACAGACACTTACCCAGATACAACGGGGTTGTTCGCGGTTTGACAACATCGTCTAGACACGTGACCCCCAGAGTGTACAAGATGCAACCGCCTACACTGTGGAATACCTGTCCTAACAGAAACACATACAGATATTCCTGCAAATGGCTTTGTTCTGATGTGCAAGTCGTGCTTGCGTCTGAAATGAAAAGATAAATAAAAGCTGTTTGATTGTCGTCACAGACAGACATACCGAAATGTTAGTTACAACCCTTGCTCAGTGTTGCCAATTTAGATGATTTTCATCTAAATCTAGATGCTTTTGGTTGCGTTAGATTCCAGAAATTGCTACTTAGATGATTTTTAATAACATAAGTAATATTTTTATTTAATCTATAGTAATGAAATATTTTTAAGAAATTAATATTTTAATAAAATAGATGTTGAAGATTAAAGTCACATTTAACTTATTGATAATATGTAATATATTTCCTAGATTTTATATATATATATCTGGAGAATCTAGATGTTTCTATGTGTTTTAAGATGTTTTTTGACTCAATTTTAGATTTTATTAACAGTTCGTTTTAACCTCATTTCCTGCAGAATAATACTTTTTAAAAAATCTATCAAATTTATTCCTAAATCCGCCCAAAAGTTTAATAAATTCCTCCATAGCCTATTACCCACCTTTCCACAAAATTTAATAAAAATTGGTGTTACAATACTTCATCCAATAATAAGTGGCCCGAATTAATAAGTTGTATAAAAAAAAACTAAAATTAGGATGAAGGTAAAAACTAGTCAAATTTAATAAAAAGTGGTGTGTTACAATACTTCATCCAATAATAAGTAGCCTGAATTAAGAAGTTGTATATAAAATTTTTAAAAAAGGTAAAAACTAGTCAAATTTAATAAAAGTGGTGTGTTACAATACTTCATCCAATAATAAGTGAATTAAGAAGCTGTATATAAAATTTAAAAAAAAAAAAAAAAAAAAAAAAAAAAAAAAAAAAAGGTAAAAACTAGTCAAATTTAATTTTTAAAAAGTGGTAAGGAAGTACTTACTTGAACAAACAGCGGCCTGTGTTTTTTGCCAATAGTAATTATCAGTGGTGAAATGTGGCAGTGCCATTATGAATGAGCCCAGGCCCAGGATAATTAGTCCAGAACCAAGCCAACGGGGTTTGTAACCGACGGAGCCCATGAAAGTTACAAAAAGAGCCAAAGGCCCTGCAGCCAGATCATAAACACTGGCAATCCACCCCGCTTTGCTACTGGTGAAACCAAACCTTTGCTCCATGGTGCTCATATTCACATTAATCACGCCATTCACGATGAATCCTAAAGAAAAGAAACGAGAATAAAAGTGTGTACTTCAACGCAGGAGAGCGTCGGATTTATTATAAATCCACGTATATAAAATGCAGTTAATGTTTGAAATAGCTTTTCTGAAGATCTGGGATTTAGTATTTTCACTAGACCAGTGGTTCCCAACCTTTTCGACCCATTCCCCACGTTTGTCAATAAGATTACTAGTATTCCCCCCTTCCATTTATTAAGTTGCAACAAAGAATAATTTCAAATAATAACTTCATTTTACGTATAATTAGACAGTTTCATACTAAGAATTAGTTTAATTTTATAATTGTACAGTTGCTACTGTGTATTTGTTACTCAAAGAAAACAAGCGAAAATAATTCTGCTATCGTAACTGATATACACATCAATGTGATCTGTTCTTGTTTTATTTTCAAATAGTTCTTCGATTTGTGGGTCCATTAGTGAGAGAGCACATCTTAAATCATTCTCAACTTGGAGCTTATTTCGAGCCATCTACTTGATAGATAGAAGTGCAGAAAACCCTATCTCTAGACTGGACATTTTTTACCTAATAGCCTTATTCTCCCCTTGGACTACCTAAATTCCCCTCCTGGAGGGGGGGGGGACTTCATCCCCGGTTAGGAACCTCTGAATATCTTTGTTTTTAGCATAACGTTTCAGTCGATATATTCATCAGCCTACCTCAAGTGTATGTTGCATCCGGCGGTCTTTAATAGTATTTTCGCACGTGTTTCTATCTGAGCAAGAATACACACAGAAAAGGAAATACTATACAACATCTAAAACATACTGGTGAGGCAGGCCGAAGGACATGTCGACCGAAACGAAATATACTCGAAAATACTCGTCCGGTGTGGTATAATGAAAATACTTCATCTCAGAAAACATTTAAAACATGCATTGAAACAAAGGTTAACAAACCCAAAAACTTAATCACTGAATCTTAGCAGACAGAGATTTCTAAAAGAACCCCTATTAATAATGAGGCTGATGGAATTTCTTTTCCAACTAGCATAGTTTCGGAATTTCCATTATTACTTACTGAATTTTTCGGACTAGTGTCCTCATCTTGGTTGTTTTACCACAACGTTTCGGCCGTCGTTACTCTGTAACCTTCGCGTAATTTCGAACCGAACCCTCAATCAATCCACAGGGGCAAATTGTTCTCGTTTCGTTGTACATTTAAGCCCCCCCCCCTTAAATGGACAACGAAACGAGAACAATTTGCCCCCGTGGATTGAATAGAGGGTTCGGTTCGAAATTACGCGAAGGTTATCTGGTATATTGAATAAAGGGTTCGGTACGAAATTCCGCGATGTTTACCGAGTAAGACAGACACCTGAAGAAGGCCGAAGGGTACGACGGCCGAAACGTTGTGGTAAAAACAACCAAGATGAGGACACTAGTCTGAAAAATTCAGTAAGTAATAATAACTAGCATAGTACTCGTAAAAAATCACGGGATCATTTACGTATAGATAAATTATACAAATATATATTTTAGTATAAATGTATTTATTGCAAAAAATGCAAACAAACAAAAAACAAAGAAAAAACAAACGAACAAAGTTTATTTTTCTGGCGATCTTTCTACAACTGAGGCATCATCATCAGTAGTAGTAGTGATATTACCAGCAGTAGTTTCCTGTCTATTTCCAGCAAACACACAAACATAAAATAGGTAAACAGCAGCAGCCCATGTTGTGTGTGTGTTCGCAGTATCCCCTTCCTCTCTTTGCTTTAGCGTGACAGAAAACCAACCAACACACAAGGGACATATGCTTTTATATTTTCTAACAGGAGACGCAGAAAAAGAGTTACTTACCTTGAACAAAAGCTGCAAATGAAAGGAATACGAGTAGAGCTTGTGGAGAGTTAAACACTTGCAACCATTTGGGTCGGCAAGTGCCATATCCACAGCTAAGGTCCTCCTCTTCCTCGTCTGCAGGAATGTCCTTTGAAATTTCTTTCGAGATTCCATTCTTTTTTATTTCGCCGTTCCCAATTGGAGACACCGTGCTTGGCATGTCACCAAGTTCGTAACTGCATTGAAAAAAGAAAGGAAAGATTTTTTAGAAAGATTTTGGGTGGGGGATAAAGATTAATCCACAAGTTCTTAAGATAAACGGATTCATCAACTCCGAAGAAACAAATGACAAAATATTACAGGCAAATAAAGACACGCTAGAGAGAGAGAGAAAGAGAGAGAGAGAGAAAGAGAGAGAGTACAAGAAAACTAGAGAGAGAGAGAGAGCGAGAAAACTAGAGAGAGAGCGAGAAAACTAGAGAGAGAGTACAAGAAAACTAGAGAGTACGAGAAAACGAGAGAGTACGAGAAAACTAGCGGAAGAGAGCGGAAGAGAGAGAGAGGAAGAGAGCGAGAGAGAGGAAGAGAGCGTGAGAGAGGAAGAGAGCGTGAGAGATAGCGACGTCGCATTTTCAAAGATGAAAAGCGCTTGGATCGATGAATTACACCGAGCAACACGATTTTTGTTCCTGGATAGTGGGTGTCAGTCTCGGTTATGAATCCATTCATTTGCAAGGTTGAAGAACTGATTTTATTGTTTTTTCCTATTCTTACCTTGTAGAACGGGGATTAGGTGCAGTGAGCCATATACTTATGAAGAAAATTGTTAGTCGTGGTGACTTGAGACTATTTGTCAAAACTTGAACCACACTTGTTAAAAATCACCAAGCCCAATGTTCACACTAGTAGTAAAAGTCTGTTTTATGTACTCTTTTTAAGTAATTTACTTTTTAATAAATCGTTTAAATTGCCTTGAAGCCACAATTAATTTGATAAGCACCCATTAAAAATTCATTAATATACTTACTATAACATTTTCCTTAATAAAACCTTTGAACTGAATGTTGATGTTTTTCTTTATAATGACAAACTACCACATGTCTCTAAAGAGTACTTCTCATATCTAAACTACAGGGAGCGTTGACATGTAGCTCGGTGTCATAGGGGGGCGTTGGCCTGAAAAAAGTTGAGAAACACCGATCTACACAGTCTACAGAAAACCGAAAATAAACGGTGAATATTAGTGAAAAGAGCACATTTTAATCATTAAAACGGGCTATATATATTGGTATACATTGGCTATATATATTGGTATACATTGGCTATATATATTGGTATTACAATAGTAATGTTGTAGGATACGACTAAAAGTTGGTATCTAGAATCGGCCATTCGGGTCATTTCTAGGCAATTTTCAGTGTTGTTGGCCTCCATTTTGCATCAAGGATGGTGAAATTTACCATACGGTTACGGTCTCAGGACAATCTATGTGACATTGACCTCAGATCATTCAAGGTCATTTCTGGTCATTTACAAAATGTTTAAAAATCTTTGGACCACAATTTTGCGCCTATGAAACTGAAATTAGACATAGAGGTGAATCTTTCCATGTGCTTTGTGATTTTGACCTCAGGCCACCAGAGGTTTCCAGCCAATTTTTGGTAATACTTTGGCTCCTATGGAACTGAAATTTGGAATAGGTGCAAGTCTTTTCATGGGAAAAGTCATGGATCTCAGTAGTCATTCAAGGTCAACTGAGGTCATTTATAGTCATTTCTAGCCAACTTTCCGAGTTGTTGGCAACAATTTAGCATCTACGAAACTGAAATTTGGCATTGTGGTTAATCTGTTCACGTTCAAGGTATTTGGCAATATAGTTTTGACGTCAGAGGTTATTCGGGGTCACCATATGTAATTCTATTGAGTTTGTTATGAAGTACAAACTTTTTTGGACCTCACTAATGGTCGAGCTGATAAGGTCAAATGCAATTGGGTAGGTGGTAAATTTCGACCAGTTTTGCATTAAATTAACTTTTTGGGGCCATTTTGCATCTTAGAGGTAATTTAGTAAGTGGGGTTAACCTGGGCAGAAAAAAAACATGATAGGATAGGTGATGCTGACCCTCAAGATCACTGGAGGCCAGCACAGGTTTATTTTGGATTAAAATAGCTTTTGGGAGCAAAACGAAATAATTTTAGAGGCTAAAAAAATGGATTGTTTTCTTCTTTTGTTTGTAAAAAGTTGTGCAACGTTGAGAAACGTTTTTAGACTAAAATTATCAAATTTTAACAAGGCACGCGGACTATCTCTCGTGGTCGCTGGCCTTTACCGGACTTATCCATGCTTTTTCTCATGGACAAATTTATATTGATTGTTCTAGGGTTGGATCCCCGGACAACCTTTTCATACTGGCACCCAATGGGAGAAGCGCTTATGTAGTGTATCCAGATGCCCTGACGAACTAAGGGACGACATTATTTGTTCTTTTTTGTGCATCAGAATATTTCTTCCGTTACAGCTACTTTTACATGTGTAAATAATTGTAGTGTAGAAATATATCAAAGAGCATTTTTCCCCACCGGGAAACGCCGGGTATCCCTGTTAGTCCTCAATAACTAATATAACAGGCGTCATTTCTTACGAGACAGGTACACTAGTATTATTTATATATTTACTATTCGGCAGGAACAAATCGAAGATAGTGTGTGGGGAGAGGGTTGGCTTGTGGGGTGGAGACAATCGTTTAACATCTGAATCTACATTTATAAGCTTTCCGGGTGATCAAACTGTTTAAACAGGTGATAGACGGCGTTTACATACAGGGGAGATGTGTGTGTGTGGGAGGGGGTATGAAGAAAAGTAAAAGGGCGTGGCTCGTTTGGTTATGTGATCGCTGCAACTCGATACGAGTATAGCGACTCATAAAAAAGTACACGTGTCCCCCATAGAGCAGCGTGTGCTCGAGAAAGGACCGGGGGCACAGTCTGGTCCTTGCTTGGCAAGATATTCTGTTAATCGGCGGCATAGCATAGGCTGAGACGGCCACAGAACAATCTTGTTGCTGCATACGGCACCTGGTATTCCCAAACAGTCACCCATCTGAGTAATGACCAGGCACGACGTCGCTTAACTTTGGAGATTGTACGAGAACCGGTGTATCCAACGCGATTTGGCCGCATTGTTTGGCTTGACACGCGTGGAGCAATATTCATATTTACATAACTTCGTGCACAGATTCGAACTTTGTAAAACTTGACAGAAGTTTCATTACTAAAACTGATTTGGGGACTTTTTCGTTTGCCCCCACCGTCCATTATTTTGAAGTACGAACGCCTAAAAGGAAAAAAAAGATTAAGATGCATTTACTGAAAAAGACCCAAATGCTGGGACTTTTTCGTTAGACCCCACCACGAAAACACAAATACCTAACCCTAATAGCATAAATTCCCACTTGTTATGAACATTTTGGTCTGGTGGTGACTAATGTTTATATAAATGTATCTATATGTCAAATTAATAAACATGTCGAAGCAAGCTCCCAGCAACCCCTATTCCATTTCCCGTCCCAGAAAACGCGGACCGGAAGTGGGAACGGGGAAGGCGCACTTCTTACCAGGCGAAGAACCCTATCACACGTGTTATCTCGTTCAGTCTATTTTAACACGCTTAAACACGGTTACGAATCAAACGCATTCTAATCTCACACAGCTAGAATAAAAAGACTAACAAAGCGAGCAGAGGCACTAAACACAACCAGAACGTTACAGTGAATGACAAAAAAGTCCCAAAATGCTATTTCCAATATTGCTAATTTTTTCTTATTTCAAACCTTTGGAAGCATTTGTCTTTTCTTCGGACAAAAAGGTTGAACGGTTTTGATTCTCCATGATTATTGGCTATGATTACCTTTCCAGTTTCCATATGGCCACCGCTTCAGCTGTTCTGATAGCGGAATCGACCGAAGTCCTCCGCTGCTGCTGTTGGGGAAAATTAAAGTTTTAAAAAAAGAGACGAGAAGATTCATCAACACGGGGGGGGGGGGGCACCCTCGTTCTGAGGAATCTTCTCGTCTCTTTTTTTAAAACTTTAAATTCCCCAACAGCAGCAGCGGAGGACTCGTCTCTTTTTAAGGTTTAGTTAGGTTTAGTGTTTTAGTTTTTTAAATTCGCCGCCATCAGCAGCAGCCGAGTGGTAGGCAGCTGGAGCGGCGGCTATATGGAAACGGGAAAGGTAATGGTTTTCTTTTTTATCTATTTATTATTATTGTTATTTAAAATTTTTTTTTTTTTACTAAGGTTAGCTTTGTCTGTCACCATTTCCAAGTTTAGTGTCCCCCCAGTGAGGATCGAACTCATTAGAGTAGTAATGATCGGCGAGATTATCTTGCTAACAATCTATTTAACTATCTTATAATAAGCAACATACTTCCGTCTGTCACACTTTAAAAATAGACACATTTATGTTGAAAGGGGTGAGGAGAGGTTCTGAGAATGGAATCGGAACATAAAGATCACGATGAGGGCAGGGAGGTGGGAGAGAGTGGGAGAAGCAGGGTAGGGGTATGCAAAAGGGTAAGGGTGAAACAAAGATATCGCTAAAGGAGAAAGGCTGGGCTCAGCCGTCAAGAAAAGAAGAAAGTCGAGAAAGTAAAATGAGGTGGAATTGAACTTGCTTTCGGGTATCTGTGAGTGGAAGATTTGGTTAAGTGCCGAGGATGGTCGCTTCAGGCAACTCCATGAGATTTCTTTTCAGACATTACAGATTTCCATCCCTAGATATACCGGTCGCAAAGAAACAGGTATTTCACTAGTATGAAATAAGGCACGAACCTCTCAATCCAGAATACGTAACTTTTCTGATGCAATAAAACTGTAGGCTTCGACGATATTATGCTCGATGTTTTATACGATTGCTATCTCCACTATTTCTAAAGTTATCTGCAATGCTATCATCATCGCTCTTATGCTGGGTAGGGCGAAGCCGTCCCTGTTCAGGCATCACAATGTGTTCACCAGTCTTCTCGACACTGCTGTCTCCGGATAGTATTTGAAGTTCTTAGAGGTCGTCCTCTGCGTCTATTTTCGGTCCTTGCGTATGTGTGGTGTATGAATAGGGGATTGGGGTTGGCAATTTCATCTAGATCACTTTTCAGTTTTATTGGCAGAGTTCTTCTTGGCCTCTATCTGTATCTCCCCTTATCTGACTTGTGCTTGAAATAGAATTTACGGGGCTTATTTGCTGGGATGCTGTTGTCCTGTCTAGGAATGTGACCCAGGGGCTTCCATCTAGCCCCTCTGATCGTTTTGTGATATAGGTTCTTCTTTGCATATCTTGTATAGCTCTTTGTTGGATAATTTCTTCGGATAGTGTATGTTGAGAAGCTTTCTCAAGTGTTTTCTGTGGAAGGTGTCTAGCCTGGCTTCTTCGTGTTAGTTAAGTCCAAAGTACTATCGTTGTAAAGTAGGATTTGTTTGTACTTTTAGCCTCCAGACAAAACTGCTACCTTACTATGTTTTTTTTAAGTCTCCACCGTTATTACCGGAAATGGGTTTGGGGAATTAGGTATACGGTGATGTCTCCATTAGTAAACATTGAACATACAAAAACGCTGGAAATTGAAAAGTAGGTATACGCCGTACCCCCCCCCCCCCATTTCCACTACTGGTACGGGTGAGGAAAGGAATCTAAAAGCAAGACTGTTTTTATTGTGTGCTTAACAACCTGTTCGTTTGGGTTCCATGTTCAAGCACGCAAAATAAAATTAAATGAAAATAAACTCCAGTTTTTGCACTAACAACAGAAGGTTAGATTTTGCCGCCTTTTTGTTTGGCAGACTACAACCATGTTGAGTTATTCAGCCCAAAAGGAAAGAAAGGGAAAAAAGCCAGTTACATTTTATTCGGCAATGGATGGCGTTTAGCTTTGATTCTATTTGTTAGACACGAAAGCCAAAATATCTAATTAACCTTAGTCAACTATTGTCAAACTCTAGTCCAAGTCTGGAGTTTACTTTGTGTTCCCACCGTAGCAACAAGAACAATCATCACCTAATTTAGGGCAGGCAACTCTTCACTGATTGCATTGCCAATATCAAAATATAAAATCGCTACCCATATTATCTAAAGTCACTTTTCTAGCCTTGTGCCAAACTAAGCAAAGTTCAATAATACCAACATTCTGCTTGTTTATGTAACACGTGATATAACGATTAGAGTTATTGAATCAGTGATTCTCAAACGGGAGGCACTTGGCTCCCATGGGACGAATTTCCTATAGGGAGGGATTTTTGCCAGGGGAGTAATTGGGGAGGAACATATAACGGAAAGTATGATAGTGACAAAATTGCTAGATGACAATTCAAAATGAGGGAGGGATTGAGGAAGCATGGGACCGCAAGGGTGGTAATGCGGCCTTGGGACGTCACAATCTTTCTTTCACTCTAATGATTACAAATTTAGCGACACAGTAAATTCAGGCAGCGCGGGGGGCGGGGGGCTGAAACAGCTAGTTGTATTTTAGCGGTGATTGTATTTGAACTCGGTAAGGTTTCGTCTTTTCTTATCTCTGCCCACTGACTGTACAACTACTCCACGATTCCCCCCAGCCATATTCTGCACCAACAAAAAAGAAAGGGATTGTTAGTGGTCAGGAATTGATGCAAGTATTACTGACAGAATAGGGGTATTATATGTATAATGTAAATGCATGTTAAATGATTTTACTATAGAAATGCATTGAAAATCAAGAAGAAAGGGATTGTCGGTAGCCAAGAATTGATGCTAGCATTACTTACTGAAAGGGGCTATTATATGTATAATAGGGTCACCTGAGCGATACTTAACAATTTAGTCTTGCAACCCATTGCTAATGAGTTCGCATTCACTGGATACTCCCACTATTGCCTTGTGTCAGACTAAATTTGGTAAATATTTGCTGTTCACAAAGGCATCTAATTGTAAAGTATGGTTCACAAATTGGTGTTCGAGTCGGAGGAGTAGCTATGAATTTTGTGTAATTTGATGAAAAAGTAAAATTTTCAATAAATAGACATGCACTATCACTTAACTTGAAAAACCACTACAAAGACTGGATTATTACACTGGTCAACAAAATTGAACACTGTTTTTCTAATCAAGGTTGCAGTACAACTTTTTAGACCAATTTACAACACAGATTA
>VCCN01001489.1:2847796-2858408 GCA_006491835.1 Architeuthis dux | reverse complement strand
CCCCGCTTTCAATCAATGGAATGTAGTAAATACAATGTCCAGAACTCTCGTAAATAATATCTAGGAATGAAATGGCTAATGTTCTGACTTGGATATTTTCAGAGCAGTCATGTTTTTGTACTTTTTTCACCCATTTACCCAATCAATTTTTAAGTGAGATCTTTTATTTTTTCTTTAAATAAATTCATACTAGGGAATTCAAATAGTAATTCAAGGGGGTAACTTCTGATTAAAGTTACTTCCCTTGCACCTTTTAATAATTATTTTCTATTTTTCTTTAATTCAATTCACAAAAGAGTTCCATTTATTGAAATCCTATTCATTGAAGGGTTCCACAGCGGTTACAAGCGGTCCGTGAATCTATGGGATAAAATGGTGAACATCCGGCGAAAGATACATTTGTATTTATTCTCCAGATTTTGTATAGTCAAAAATTAAGTTATTTGACAAGCACATTAGTCTCTTATTAAGGACCTCTTTCTTCGTGCGGATAATTTCGATTTCCAGAGCGTGCCGTTCCAAACATGCACTGTTCTCTTGGGCCATGTTTTCCATTCGTTGTTCATGTTCTAGACGTGTCATTACCATTCGACGCTGATATTCCTCCGCCATCAATTTCATTTTGAATTGATGTTCTGTTGTAAGCATTTGCATTTTGTAGAAATCCACGGCCGAGACCTTTTGCACTTTCTTCCTGTTCGGAGACGTTTTGGGTGGTAGTTTTTTCGGTTGATTTTCTTGTTTCTGGTCCTTTTGTAGCTCGGCTTCATTTGGTAGCAATAGGGGCAAATCGCCGGAAGTGACGTCAAATTCCTTATGGCTCGGCGCTATGTTAACAGGTGAGTCGTCCTCTCTGGTCAGTTCTCCGTTCATTTCGAGGCCCTCCATTCCGTCCACTTGGAGGCCGCTTTAAAAACAAAAGGAAACAGAGTAAATAAACTCCTGTCTACCATTATTCATTTTTGACTAGTATTCATTTCATTTTAATTTCAGTTGCTTTTCATCGCAACTACTCAGACCAGGGATGTTCGTTTAAACATAGATACACAACAAAAGGCTAAGACAGGGACGTCTTTAGAATATTTGAGGCCCCCGGGCGAAGCAGTGTACTGGATTTAGCCCGCGGGCCGTAGTGCCAACCCCTGATTTAATACAAGGATTCAATATAGAGTCAAGATCCGAGTTTAACATAAATGTAAACATAGGTTTAGAGAATGTTCTTTATGTCTGCTATTTAATAATATGAACCTTAATTTTTATTTTTCAGATTGAATTTCGGGGCCCTAAAATCGTGGGGCCCCCTGGCAACTGTCCAGTGTGTCCATGCGATAAGACGGCCCTAGACCAAGTCATATGGAAAACAGAAGTTGTCATTATCTTTTGGATTTATTCTGGTCCCAAAAGGGCCAGCTGAACTATTTATTATTTTTTATGTTTGCAAAACTGACGATATCTGTCGTGTTATTTTCACCGAGGTCTTACTGGCAAATACCCACACTCTTGGTAGTATTGGTTATATTTGTTAAACTGACGCTATCTGTCGTGTTATTTTCATCGAGTCTATATGTGGAAAAAACATCATGTTTGTGTGTGTAAATGAGGTGTGTGGCGTCGTTTGTAGTTCAGTTGTTATTATTCGAATTGTAATTGACGAGTTAGTTTTTGTCCGTGTGTTTTAAATGTTGTTCGGGTTGTTTAATTTACTGTTTAGTCCTTTTGGTGCTATACGCTGATGATGACAAGAAGTCGAAACTGGTAAAAAAATAAATGAAAGAATAAAAAATAATGAACTCTTTCATATATATACTCCTGGTTTGTCTTAAATTTATTTGTACATCAGAGATGCCTATATTTAGTGGGATTGTTTTCCATGCTACGACTAAGACATTATCATTAGTATTAGTAATGAAGTAGACGCGAACACACAGACATGGTAGAGCCTTGCTTTACCCGCTTCCCCTCTTTCTGTTTGCTCTAGCGTACGCGGAGTAGAGCTTTGCTTTACCCCCTTTCTCTTTTATGTTTGCTTTAACGCGACTGAAAACAACAAACAAACAAACAGATAAAAAAAGTGACATGGTCTTTTATATTAAAATGTGTATATATAATTTTATTTATTAAAATTTAATGTCATAAGAATGTTAACGGCGTCGGCAATTCGTGTGATAGACCCGAATAACATGCGTCTGCCAAACAGATTGGGATAGCAATGTCTTTTGTGAAATCCTGGATTGCTACTTGAACGAAACCAACAGAATTCTTTTGGGTTCCCAGAGGGTTTGGCCCACGTGCTCACTCACCACACTCTTCCCCGTCAGCCATCGAGGAATGCTAGACACAAGACGTTTTTGTCAAAATATTTGGCGATATCACAGGGAGCAGAAATCTGGATTCTTGCCTTTCCTGACTGTATTAGTGCTAAGTGACCATAAGAGAAAGCTCAACCTTCAAGAATAAGAAAATCCCATTAGTTTTAAAAAGAAGGGCTCACAACCAATGCATCCTCTCGATAATCAGATATGAAACTGAATTAAGTTAATCAAATCAGGCATAAGCTGTGATATTATCGTGATTTTATTTTGTATTAGATGAGTCAACCACCATCAGAAATTAATCAAGCATAGATTATTTTGCTTTTACAGCCTACTTTCTCAGAAAGTCTTTCCTGGTTGACTTGAAACTTCATTGTTTGCTTTGAAAAGAAGTGTCTATTACCAATGCGTCCTCCCGATAGTCACCTATGGAGCTGAAATGTGGAACCTAACCAAAAGATTGGCCCTCAAACTGAGAACTGTGCAACCTGCACAGGAGAGAATCATGCTTAACATCACATGCAGAGAGCACAAGACGGTATATTAGAAAACAAACATGGGTCAGAGATATCATAGAAACCATAAGAAAACTCGAATGGCAATGGGTTGGTCATGTTGCAAGAATGTCAGACAACAGCTGGACATCACGACTCACAACATGCATCCACAGAGATCATATGCGAAATTGTGGCCGGCGGAAAATAAGATGGCGTGACGAACTTCAGAAAGTACTGGCTCCGCGACGCCCACGATAGAGAAATCTGGCGAATCTTGGGGAAGGTCTATGTCTAACGACGGACATTAAAAGGCGGATGATGACCAAAAGGGGTCCAAGTCGAAATTTGAACCCAGTTTCCTATTTCCACTTTGCGTGCCAATTACCATTACACTACTTCGACCATCCAACCAAAGACACTTTGTTATTATGCACGAAAATCACGCGCAAGACAATATGCTATTAAACTCCCTTGTTTCTTAATTAATCACCGCTACCAAAGGTTTAGGTTATTCATGTGTTCATACAATTATATGTATGTATGTATGTATGTAAGAATGTATGTATGTATGTATCCATCTATCCATGTATCCGGATTTCGCTCGTTCATAGTGGAAACTTGGAATTTTGCACACACACTCCCCTCAATGACTAGGGAAAATGCTTTTTGTGTTTTTTGAAAATTTCCATCCAAAGTAGGGTTTTAGAGGGGGTGTGGTTCAATTTTATCTATCTATGTATGTAACCGGACTTCGCCCAGCCCTAACCGTCCATAGTAGAAACTTAAATTTTTGCACACACACACTACCCTCAATAAGTAGGGAAAATGCTTTTTTTTTTGTTTTTTGAAAATTCCCCTCCAAAATTTGGTTCTAATGGAGGGTTCAATTTTCAATGCAAGCTTATGCTAAATTGGTCACTTTTTTTTTGTTGAAAATTTATACATTTTTTAGTGATCACAGCACAACTTTTTAATTGATCACCCCCAAACACAGCATATGTGGGTGGCGGTCATTCATAATTTCCTTTGGAATGCTATTTTAAAAAAAATTATTTTCATACAGTTTTTAATTAGTGTACAGCGTTGACAGAAGTATACGCTGATTGCCCCCCAACTTTAATTGCACTTTGAAAAACAGCTTTTTTTTTCTAATATAAAATATGCTGATTGAAAAACAAAACGATAATCTTGAAAAAAAAGATTGATTGATAACCTAATTACCAGGGCTGTGTCACTGGGCCAGATTAAACTCACACATAATCAGTGTTTAATCAAAACAATAGGCGCCAATGATTCTTCAATGGATTCTCGACTTTATTAAATGCGTACGTGTGTCTCCACGTGACCCGCGGAGAAAAGTAGTTTTACCAAATACAGGTTTTCCTCGCTATCCGAAAGTAGAGCATTCGTTCCTAGAAAAAAAACTTTCGTAAGCCGACATGGCGTAAAGCGAACAACCACTTACGATTAATTTATATAGGAAAACAATTTGGTTGGGGTGGTGGGAATAAAGGAGACTGGGGTGTAGGAAAAAGAAGAAGAGGGTGCGCGCTGCCTCTATAGCGGCTCTACGGCATAGAGTGAACCTTTGAAAACTGGGGGGATACCAATATCTTAATCAGTTTGGTTGTATCGATAATTGCATATTTCCCAGTTGTTCAAGCCCAGTTAAAAGGCAAAACACTCGAATGCTGATTTTCAAGGAGGACAGGTCCCCTCCATTGGGAAGAGTGACGTAATCGTCTTACCTCAATTTGGCCTTGTGCCGTTCTAAGCTGTGTTTGGTAAAATCAATATAGCCCTATTCTTTCAGTACTGCTTGCATTAATTCCTGACTACTGACAATCATAGTTTCCAGGCGCACACACGTTTTGCAACCAGCGCACAAAGAAATCCATGTGAGCACAAAAGTTTTCAAATTCTGTACATAGCTTATCGAATTTTTATTGAAAAAATATTGATTCACTATGTCGAATTCAAAAGTGCGTACATACTTTTGTCAAAGGAAAACAACTTGCACAACATAAGATTTTTGCACAAACTGACTACAAATAATTAGAGGAATGATTGCAGTGACAATCCCATTTTTTCTGATTTTCAATTATCAACATGAACACTGAAAGTTGCTAAAAGAAATTTTAGGTAAAAAAAAATTGCGAAATTCGGTGCTTACTCATCATATATTATTCCCTACCGCCATAATACGAGGTCTGTCCGTAGAGTATCTATCCGTTTTGAATATCCCGAGAACCCGTTGCGTGGGCTTGATGTAACTTGGCAACCAATGAGAGGTGACCTTACTGTTGTATTTCATGGTTATAGTGCTGATTACATTTAATACAACAGTAAGGTCACATGGTTATAGTGCTGCTACCTTTACCAAAAGACTTATCTCTACACCGGAAATTCGAAAAAAATCCCAGCTGGTATCATTAGTGTCACTCTTCTATTCATATTCATGCATTGGACACAGTGTAAAATATGATACCGTGTTCAATGAACATTTTTTAAAGCGAATCACATAAGCCGTCAAACACGGCAATGTAAATAAAACAAATTTATATAATTCGTACTTAAGGTATTTAATTACTTAATGAAAAGATCACGTTGTTTATGTTGTAAGTCTTTTCTTGAGATTTTCGGCCGACTGTTTCTTAAAGATATTTACACACGAATGAATACATAATCGTCTGTTTGAAGTAATATCGCCGCGAGCAGACGCCCACCATCTTTTCAGCCACAAATGGTGTCATAAAGTAATTCTAGAACGCCGTGGCACCCGAGGCGTAAGAGATACAAAGATGCATAGAAAAAGAAGAAAAGAAACGCTGACAACGGATATAAATGACTTTTAGGATTTTCGCTATGTCATCTGTTTTATTGCACTTTGTTACTCCCAGCTTTAAATTTTAAAAATCAGAAAAAAAACCCCAGAAATCAAAAAACAGAAACTAGCAAAAAAAGTGGACTAATAAAATACTTCACTTCAGAACTTTAGACAACTCAAACTACTACTACTACTACTACTACTAAGTTATCATGAAATACATTGTGATCAAAAACATCAAAAAGTTGAAAATACTTAATTTAAGGACTTCAGACAACTTAAAATAATACTAGTACTACAAAAGATGAAGATACTCGTCAAAATATGTGGAATAATGAATATACTTAATCTCAGAACTTCAGAAAATTTTAAATACCACTACTATTACTAGGTAATTGAAATAGATTGTGACCAAAAGCAACACAAAAAGATAGCTATTAGTAAAAAAACATATGTGGAATAATGAATATACTTCATCTCAGAACTTCAGAAAATTTTAAATGCTACTACTATTACTAGGTAATTGAAATAGATTGGGATCAAAAGCAACAAAAAAAGAAAGCTATTCGTAAAAAAAATGTGGAATAATGAATATTCTCCACCTCAGAACTTCAGACAAATCTAATACTATAACCATAACTACTACAAGGTAGTTAAAATAGATTGTAATAAAAAGCAACGGAAATATTAAGATACTCGTCAACCTGTGCGGAATTGTGAAAATACTTAATCTCAGAAATTCAGACAACTTAAATCGCTGGTCCTGCCGTAAATGTTGAGGTAAAAGTGTTTTTTTTTCACTGGCGTCAGCGATCGGTATTCGAGCGCAGATAAAAATCCAGATTTTCGAATGCTGATTTTCAAGTTAAGCAACGAGGCACTTTTCGCTTAAAAAGTTAACACAACATAATATTATCTCTCATCTCAGTTGGCCTTGTGTCAGACTAAGCTAAGCCGAGTGAATATCTACTGGGTAGTCAACAATAGTAAAGAGAAATCAGGAACGAACGTAGTATAAATAGGATTAAGGATAGGAACTCTGTGTGGTTGTCAGCGGCCCAGGTGTCTTATATAGGCGTTGATACATCACATAGCAAGCTCCCGTGGTATGGGATGCGAATTCCAGTATCAATTGAAGCTACTTTTCTTTCCCAATTCCTGCAATTTCAGTTGAAGGCCGAAGAACACTTCGACCGAAAGTGTTGTAAGTAAGCTGCAGCAATACCCGCGCACACTCACGTTTTAACAAAGGTTCTGACTAATGTTTCAATTTATTTGAAAACATAAATATATTAAAGATGTTTTCTATAGTTTTGAGAAGGGTCATTAACATTCAAATAGTTCTTCGGGCGATTGAACTCTTTCTTGCTGTTTGTGTTGCTAATACGACGTTTCAGCCGATCCATTCTTCGGCCTTCTTCAGGTGCAATAAGGTGATGGGGTAAACAGAAGTTTTTAATTTCAAATGAGGTAACCCTTATAACGTCATTTATTAAAACTTCTGTTTATACCATCACATTTGGATATTACACCTGAAGAAGGCCGAAGAATGGATCGGCTGAAATGTCGTGTTAACAACACAAACAACAAGGAGTTCAATCGTCTGAAGAATTATTTGAATAAATATAGTAGTAATTAAAAATAGGCTTAATCATTAACCCTGTGACTATATATGATCACTTGAGGACCCGTCAGCCACATGCAAATAGCCTCAAAGACAACATCATTCGCACCAATGTGGTCTGCAAGCTTTGCAAAGTACACTTGTGCTTGAACAAAGACAGAAACTATTTTGAGGCATACCACACCCCATTACAATAGCCTGTTTTGGGCCCACACAGTACAATTTTAAAATCAACCCGGAGGTGTTATTTCTTTTGTCAATATCAATTTGTTGTATCTATTCGTTATATTGAATGTTATTCTTTAATTCTATGTTTTATTTAACTTTCCACTTTAATTTTTAATTTTTTTATATTTTCCATTTTTGGTCACTTTTTGGGCGAGGCACCATATATGATTACTTCATCAGAGGGGGTTTCCCCCCCATAAACAAAAGAAATTTCAGAAAACTTGCAACTGAAAATATCTTGTAATTAGGTCTAGCTTAACATACAAAAAGGTTAACTGAGTTCGGTATTTCTGAGATGAGGTGTTAGTATTATTGATATCTAAAATATTTTTAGTGGTACCCTATAAAGTGTTAATATACTCTCCTTTGCGTTTACATAATCTTATTCCATCTATCAACGCGTTTTTCATTAACAGATTTGTAAAATCCCTCGATTTTAAACTGAAATAAGCATCAACCTATTTTCTTGAGGTGAGCGTTTGTCCATCAAAATGGTTTTAATCAGGGGGAAATCCAGTTGAACCCCGCAAAGTTGTTTTTGCATGTTTGGCCTCCTTAGGACCTCTAGGTAACAGTTCTGGATGATAACATACAAAAATAGGTGGTGGAAATTCTTTTTATTTCCATATTTCCAGACCAGAATTTATGACGTCATCATTTACAGTAATTTCTCATATTCATCACATGGTCGGGTGCATTTATGAAAACAAAACCGCACCTTATATCCGCCCAAAGGTTTCGCAACGGGTTTTGTGGTATCAGGTGTGCTCAATAACATACTACAAGTCTACCACAGTCTGACACTTTCAATGCCTTTTGACCGTTCAACATTGTAACTTACAATCGTCCGTTCTACACTGCTTGCATCTTGACTGATGCTTATTGAATTGATGCCTTTTGACGCAGTTTGAAACTCAGTCATATTTGGTTTATCATCTATCGTTTTCCATATCCTATCCGTTTCCTTCCGTACTACACTGCTTGCATCTTGACTGATGCTTGTTGAATTGATGCCTTTTGACGCAGTTTGAAACTCAGTCATATTTGGTTTATCATCGAACGTTTTCCATATCCTATCTTTTTCCTTCCGTCCGTACTACACTGCTTGCATCTTGACTGATGCCTTTTGACGTAGTAGTTGCCAGATGAGGTTCCGACATCTAAATTTTATATACATAGAGACGAAGCCGTTTATTATAATCACCGATAATGTTATCAAAGGTCCCAATCAGCAAATTTAAAATGAATTTAAAAATACATATTAATTTTTTTAACATAAAGTTGTTTATAACAATGAATTCATAACAATGAATGTACATTTATAACAACTACTTCTTATAACAACAAATGAGTGGGAGTTCCAACTAGTTCGCGCTGAAGTCCTAAATGGGAACTTTAGCTCTAATAAGAGACCAAGACAGTTTTTTTAAGGGTACCTTAATTCTATACCTCTGGCTACAATGCGACATTTTGGCTAATCAGAAGTCACATACAGATAAACGGAATCAAACCTTTAATATTATATAGATGAATAGATACATGGAAATCAGATCATTGTTATTGGGGAGAGTGTGAATGCAGACCCCAAATTATTCTTTTTATGAATTTTCGAAGGCTAATGTGCGAAAGACATGCTCCAATGTCATATTAGTAACCACAAAAGATTTGGTGGCCATAACTCTAGCCCTCCTTGAGTTATGATAACACAGACGCACGGACAGACATTTTGTGGATTGAAGTTATAGTAATTGTTTTAGGTAAGCATGGACGGAACTAGACACAAAAAAGGGAGCAATTTACTATAATACTTACATTTGTAAATTGAACACGCTACGAAAAACTTAAAATTGTTGGAATCTTCAAAGACGAACTTGCATGAAACATGCTGCGGGGTCTCATCAGACTCATTTCACACCGAAAATGCCATGGGGATGTGTTGTGTTAAGCTAGCACAGACGGACAGACATGTGGTGAATTACAGTAAGACAGTAACTTTCTTTTTTTTGGCAGCATGCCGTGTTGCGGGTGATCAATTAAAAAATTGGAAAAATGGGTAATCAATGAATAAATTACTTCTCTCGGCTTTTGTTGGGTGGTGATCACTAAAAAAGTATAAATTTATTTTTTTAAAAACGTGAAGGCTGCTGGACACAAAACAAGGGGCCGATTTAGCTATAAATTTACATTGTAATTTCGTTCTTGAGTTTTTCTAACGCGGACCAGACGGACAGACATTTGGTGAATTATAGTCAGATGAATGTAATTTGTTCAAATTTGTATATCCTTTAATTAATTTTATCAATCGGTTATTGTTATCTAAAAGATCCTGTCCCAAATTGATCACTTTAAGCGGCTTCCCCAATATATATATATACTCTAACTACACTAACTAAATGCACGTACCGGCATACAAGACGCACCTCAATTTCTGCAGGAATATTCTCGAAAAAATAAAACAAAACCCATTCCTTTCCCCTGATCGTCATAGCCCTCCACACTATCGGGTTATTCTAAAGTTCTTATCTATTCAAATCTATATTAACCCCAAACAGTTGCTCGCTGTTTACATTATTTGCATAGCACAGTAACGTTAGTAATCAACTGATAAAGCGTTCGCTCCACGAGACAAAAGGCGCGTCTTATATGCCGGGTAAATACGGTAGTGTTCTTTTATTTTTTCTTATCGACTTATAACTTAAATATGTTAATCATTTGTTATTAATATTCCAAATACAATTCTATAATTTAAAGTTTTTAAACGGCCGCATAACCCTTAATAATTTAAAAATTGAAATTTGAAACATTGTAAACAACCGGATATAATCTTTTGTTTAAATAACCAAGACCAACTGTATAGATAATTCTGAAATTCAAATTTAAGAACGCTGGTGCATGAAATTAACGGAGAAAAACATCAGGGTATATATAAGACCAGGTATACATTTTTAAGATAATTTTCCACCTGAATATTCACTAATAAGTGTGAAACAAATCTTTGTAGCTTTATACACTAAAGATGTTGCTGAAAAAGATATTTTCTCTTTGAATATGTAAAGTTTCATATAAATATAAACTTATATGAATATAAGTCTTACAGTCTTAAAGCATTTAAGATCTTACTACG
>VCCN01001489.1:2750138-2766063 GCA_006491835.1 Architeuthis dux | reverse complement strand
CAAATCTATGGATTGTGGAATTAATTCGTGAGGGAAATATATATATTCATATATCGATAGAAAGAGAATCCTACCAGCTTCCCAACGCTGTATATTGTCTATTTGTATCTGTTGGGTATGAAAAGTTACAGTCGAAAGCGTGAAGCTTGTTATTCAGCATTTCACGAGAAAAATTCGAGCACACAGTCCAAATCTATGGATTGTGGAATTAATTTCTGATGGAGGTATATACATATATATACATCCTTATAAAGGTAATTCCCCCAGCTCTCGAATACTATAAGTTGTAAATTTGTATGTGTTGGGCTTAAAGAATTACAACCAAAAATGTGAAGCTAAGTATTCAGCATTTTACGAGAAAACTTCAAGTACGCAGTCCAAAGTCTATGGATTGTGGAATTAATTCCCTATCAGCTTTCCAACAGTTTATTGTTAATTTGTATTTCCTGGACATGAAAAGTTACAGCCGAAAACGTGAAGCTGGGTATTCAGCATTTTACGAGAAAAGTTCGAGTACACAGTCAAAAATCTATGGATTGTGGAATTAATCCTTGATGGAGATATACACATATATATATATCGTTAGAAAGGTAATTTCACCAGCTTTCCAGCGATGCTATACATTTCACCAGCTTTCCAGCTATATTATACATTTGTATCTTTTGATCCAAAAAAGCAACAGCCGAAAATGTGAAACTAGGTATGTAGCATTTTTCAAGGAGATTTCATATTTTAATACTTAGTTACATAGCGCCTGTTTGCAATTACTGCTAGGAGACTTTTTTGTAACCCTCCACAAGTCCCTCCCCTACACACACAACATTCTTTTGAAATCTTGACCCACTCTTCCTTGCAAAAGATCTTCAAATCGTTAATGTTTTTGGGGTCCCTCTGATGAATTCGAACTTTCAAACATCGCCATAAATTTTCAATTGGATTCAAGCCAGGAGATTGACTAGGCCACTGAAGCACCTCTACATTGTTCTGAATAAACCATTCGCGAGTTATTTTAGCTGTATGCTTTGGGTCGTTATCTTGTTGAAAGATCCAACCTTCTTCAAGTTCCAGCTGTTGCACCGAAGTGAACACATTAGCTTGCAAAATACTCCGATACATCGCTCCATTCATGGTTCCTTCAATCACGTGAAGTGCCCCGCGTACCATTGAAAGAGAAACACCTACAAACCATGATACTTTACTGTGGGGAGGGTGTTTTGGGGACCTTGTTTCGCCTCACTGCATAAGATACTTAAAATAAACAAAATAAATGCCACCCCTCCTTCTCTCTCCCTCCTCTGATAAGGTTTGTTGCCAATAACCTGTTGAAATGTGGAAATGAGATAAACTTGTGTCGGTCAAATGGGGATAAAAGACAAGACAACAAGAAACGTGAAGGAACGCGATTAAATATTGAAGGTACACAGGAAGCCGCTTATTGTGATCAAGTTGGGTCAGGGTCTTTTAGATATCAGTAACCGGCTGATAACATTAAAAAAGGGATATAAAGATCGGAACGATTTATCAGGTTGGAACGAAATAAATGGCTGCTTTGAATCACAAACTTTAAAAAGTCATAAATTGGCTGAAACACAACTTTATTAGGCAAAGAAAGCACCGTTAGAATCGATACAATGTTGCCAACGATCCGACATTGAACAGGGCCGGCGCAAGGGTTTCGTGCGCCGTAGGCGAGACTTAGAATTTGGGCAAGGGTTTCATGCGCTCTAGGCGAGACTTAAAATGTGCGCTTCTGATTGTATTCTAACGTCTATCGACCGCCTAGGTTTGTCTAATGGACAGAGCAGCCCTGGCAGTGAATTTATTCCATCACGATAAAAACTGTGTTCACGGGTGTCGACAAAACGAGCGGAAGGCATTTTCGACCTGGTCCGCATTGGTGTCCACCTGCTGGCGCGTATATACATCGAAGGTCAGGGGAAAAGTGGTAATCGGCGGTAGGGCACATGTCAGGTGAATAGGGAGGGTGAGACAGGACCTTGATGTCAAACTGCATTAGTTTGTGCCGGGTGGTTTGTGAAGTATTGGGCCTTGCGTTATATTGCAGTATGATAGGTCCCTTTCTGTTCACCACTGCTGGCCAAAATGTTTGCAACTTTTCATGCATCAGTTCCAAATCACGACAATATGACCATGACAAGGTTGCAAGAGGCTGTTATGAATTACTCCATTATACAGCATCACCAGACGGTTTTGGGAATGTTGACTCGTGTGCAAGTTTGTCGACCTAATGGAATTCACGTTTCCAATTATCATACATAAACCAGGTTTCAGCAACAGAAAGCAGACGACCAAGAAAAGGGTCACTTTTGAAACGAACAAGCAAATTACTGCAAGCTGCTGATCATCAATCAAATCATGGGGTACCTTTTTCACTTCACCGATTTTTGCTAGATGCCTTCCGATGGGCTACCCTCAGCTTTGCTCCCAACGCCCGAGTGTTTGTTTCTGGATGACCCTCCACGGCTGCCCACAATTTTTCATTGTCGAGTCACTACTTGCGACCACGGCTGAGGGGCTCATTTTGGAGATCCAGATTATCAGAAGCCAATTTTTGGAACCAACGACGCGCAGTCCATTCTGAAGCTGTTCCCCCCCACTCGGGCACTGTTGATGTTACGGGTGGCTTCGACAGCGCAATCGTGGAAGCAAATTTAGTGCAATAAATACTTCCATTACCAGATTGGATCAACCACTACCAGTTGACATGAACAGATTCTGGCCATCAACAGGAAACAAAGTAAGATTGCAACAATTCTTTATCAATTGGATAACCAAGGATCAGAAGCCTGTTTACCTTGGAGGGTCTCACGTGAGTGATCTTACAGCCCGTTTGATGATTTCTGGGAGGAGTGAGCAAGTATGTTAGACTACTGAAATGTAATCGAGGAAACTGATGATCGTATTATGTTTCATATCAATGAAGCTGTCGTTGTGGATCACTTTCAACGAGTCATTGTTGCTTCTGCATATACCGATGTATTTGTGTGTTTAATGTATCACTTCAGTCATTGGGTGGATGTTAAGGGCAATTCCTCTACACAAGTTAGTAAATACAATGAATTCCAATGTAGTTGATGTCTTACCAGCAGTGCATGCCTTAAGTGGCTGTGATACAACAAGTATGATAGGAACGAAGAAATCAGCTTTTCGAACAGCAGATAAATCGAGAGAGGAATATCTTAAGTCATTTGCAAAGTCTCCAATTACTGATGATATGTTATCTTCAGCTGAGAAATTCCTGATTGACTGTTTATCAAATGAGAAAAAAGTACAAACATACGATGAGCTACGCTACCAGACCTATCACAAAAAAACGTTTCAGTTAGATTTTGAAAAGATTCCCTGTACATCGAGTAACATCCATCTTTATATCAGGCGTGAATCTTTTCAGTGTTACCGATGCCTTCATGTCCCATCTGTGGAAACTATAGACCTGAATCCTACCGATTATGGATATATTGTGGATGAAGATGAACATATTATACCTGAAATCATAAGGGGAGATTTAACACCGGATGATTTTGCACTTCCATGCAATTGCGTCAAATGTGTAAAATTAAATGTCTGTCCATACCGAGTCAGAGAAATTCCCTGCTGTGTGTTTTTCAAATCTGATGCCAATGTGGAATGCAAGAACCCTGCTAATTAAATTGTAATGTAGACATTTGTACTGCAGTCAGCTACAATCAACAAACTTGAACCTAATTTCGTGTGGATATTAATCGAACGTAACTCTTTCAGCATTTGTAATTTACGTAAAATGGAACTTTATCAATACCAGTCTGCCATGTTCTTATACCACAGTTTTTATTCGCAGTTATTGTTCATATCTATGATGAGTTTTATGATATTTTCCGAAAAATGCCCCTTTAACTGTGATTTTCTATGCCCTTTATTTATTTTTGATCTTTTTACTGGCATTACAACTTTAGAAACGACAATAAACCGAGCTAAACAAGAGAAAATGATCTAAATTCAATATGGCGGTTTATTCCGCATGATCCAGATCATGTGATCAAACTTTTTATCACCTTTGGAGTACCCCTAACCAATATCAAAAGTAAAAATGAGGGCACATAAAAGTGCATACGTGCCTTAAGCCAGCCCCCAGAGGGGGGGGGGTCTTCTAGCTTCCCACCAGGGTAAGTTATTCTATAAAAAAGATAAATGTAGGGGAGTTACTACTTTTCCGTTTCTTTTGTCAACTATCTTTCGTACTTTACTCGGATTGATCTCTCTCCTATTCGGCATATTGTCTCCAGTTCTCAATAGCTCACACCTGACGAACAATGACTGCCATCTCCCATCTTATTCAGCGAGGCTCACACAATAATGTGGCCCACTTTTTAAACAAAAATCATTCTCCTTTGCTTTGCTTTGCCCCAATCTGTAAATACAAACCTTTAAAAGAACTTTTTGTTGTCCATATTGACGGTGACTCACCTTGTTCATCATAGATTACAAGAATGGTCTGTTTGTTTATAGGCCAAGGTCTTAATTTATTATAGTAAACAGGTTCGGTGGGATGTGAGGTGGCCGAACGCTTAATGGGATCGGCGATCCGTGTTCAAACTTTGGCTGAGGCAGTTCGCGCCCCCTTAGGAAAGGGCCAGTATGTCTGGGTAAGGCTCATCACCCCATGTCTTACTTTGGGGAAGGCCTATGTCGAACAACAGACTGATATTAAAAGAAAACGACAGGATCGACAGACATCTCAGCTTAGGGTTGCTGTGCGTCCGTATTCTCCCGGACATGTCCTCCATTTAAGTCTCAAAATCTTCACCCAGAAAGAATTAGAAACCGTCAACCAAAACTGTCGTCAAAACTGTCAACATAGATTTCTTCAGTTTTCTAGTTTGTCTGTTTGGCTGGCTGGTTATGTATGTATGTGTGTATCTATCACTCGTACAGTCCGCACCGATGGAGCTAGAGGGCAGAAAATTTAAACATTATGTCTCGAAACAACGTATTTTTTTAGGTTTTTAGTGGGGGGTTCAATTTGCAATGTAAGTTTATGCTACATTGATTACTAGTTTGTGTCCGACAACATTCACGCTTGTTTTTTTTGAAAATTCGGACTTTTTAGTGATCACTGCCCAGCAAAATGCGAGAGAAGTAACTTATTCATTGATCACCCCTTTTTTCAATTTTTTTAATTGATCACCCCCAACACAGGATGCTGCCAAAAGACGTTGGTGACGGTTTCTATTTAGTGACTAATCAGACCTGTTTTTAAAATTCTTCAAAAGCCTACAAAATTAATTATCACGGCTGTTACGTAGCGCCAGTGTGTCGAGCGAGCGAAAGATGCCTTCGGGAACGTCCTATTTTCCATGTTCAGATATGGCTACCCTACCCCAGATAAACTGATCACCCCAACTTTGACTGAAAACAAGCTCTTCCAACTGGATTCTTGCTTCTCTAAATTTCATTTTCCGGGTACTTCCTCGTGATGTAATAGTTAGTAAGCTTGACTTGTAGATCATTTTTTCTGAGTTTAATCCACACTGGGTGCCACCTGTCAAAGACTACGCTATGTTTAGTAAATAAATTTAATGTTCCTTCAAATGGTTTTTCGGACCATTGAACTCCTTGTTAAAAATAAAAACTTCTGTTTACCCCATCACGCTCGGATGTTACACCCGAAGAAGGCCGAATAATGGATCGGTCGAAACATCGTGTATACAACAAGGAGTTCAATCGTCCGAAGAACCACTTGAATGTTAATGACCCTTCTCAAAACTATAGAAAGTAAATTTAATTTTACTATTTTACTAGCTATGGGCGGGTTTTCCCGCTAGTTCGTGCGGAAGGCCTAAATGCGATATTTGGCCCTAATAGGAGATCAAAACTGTTTTATTAGTGGTACCTTAATTCAATATATCTGACTACAATGCATGGTTTCGGTTACTTAGATACAGATAAACGGAATCAGACTTTTAGTATTAGATAGATAGGTAGATGGAAATCAGATCATTATTAGCGTGGTCGGTGTGAGCGCGAACGCAGACACCACACTGCTACTTTTTTGTTTATTTATTTTGGAATTTCCAAAAACTAATTGTTAAAAACCTGCACGGGGGTCCCAATAGTACACACAGAAAATGTCATGGGTATATGTTGTGTGGTTTCTGAGTTAGGCTGTCACATACAGACCGACGTTTGGTGAATTATAATAGGATGCCTTTCACTTTTGGTGAATTATAATAGGATGCCTTTCACGTTTGGTGAATTATAATAGGATGCCTTTCACGTTTATAATAGGACGCCTTTCTTTGTCTACCTGTGTTTATGACATAAAACGTTCAGGAATTGTCGAGCTAATGATTATGTAAATCGTAACTTCATGGGGGAGGATTTATTAAACATTTATGTGTACATATTTTGTACCTTCTGTAACTGATGAATATTTTTCATATCTAAACCTTTACTTATTTCGACCTAATGAAACCATTACCCATGAATAAGTCGACCACTAATTTTAATCCTACATATTTTATATCTCAATATTTCACTGCTAGTAACTGTTCATATCTGAACCGCCATGCACGGTCGCCTCTCCACCATATAATGCGATGCGTCGGCATCTAATCCTGTAGAATATTGAGCAGAATAGGGTCAACCTAGAAAAGAGTTAGATACATTGACATGATATATCGTTGGAAAGGGAATCTTGTCAACTTTCCAACAGAGTATCTTGTCGATTTGTATCTGTTGTTCAAAAAAGTTACAGTCAAAAACGTGAGTGTAGGTATTCCATCATTTTACAAGGAAGTTTTAAGTATATGTGTACTTTATAGTCCACAATCTCTCTCTTATATATATATAATCCGTGTACATCAAATTGTCACACTACTGTGTCAAAATAATTCATTAGACCGTGGTTATTTGTAGAATGCTCAATACCTGGGGTAGAGCCGTAATATACATGATATTGCTTTATTGATCCACAACGAGCTGTACAACTGGTTTCACTCTCTGGATTATTCAAGTGGATATAGCCTTAATTAAGAGTTCCAATTTATACTAAAAAAGGTTGTTTTCAATCTTTTAATTTGTTGATCTTCGTAGCCAATTCCTTGTTCTTGTGGGTGTGGCCAAATGGACTGGATTTTGCTCAGGATTCTTCAAAAGTGACAGACAACAAAGGCCCTATTATTTAGTGTACAGTAACACAAGGCCAATTCAGTGTGAGGCACGGACGCCTCTCCCTACAGCAAGTAAGATAGTCTCGCATCCCATTAATACTGTAGTGAGTTCGATCCTCACTGGGTGTTCCACTACTGTGACCTTGTGACAAACTAACCTAAGCTTAATAAGTATCAAAAACGCTTTGCTATGGAACAATGGTTAGCAAGCTAGTCTTACAGAACATTAGCGAGTTCAATTCTTAGGACTTTCAAATTTAAGGCTGTGTCAGATTAAGCTGAGTAAATATCAGGGACGCCACGCAGTGGTTAACAAGTTAGTCTCATGTTGTAGTGGGTTCGATCCTCACTGGGTGATCTACATTTTTGGCCCTAGTCCAGAAATATCTATCTAAATAATATGGGTGCCACGCCGTGGAGCAATAGTTAACTAGCTAGTATATATATGCCATACTAAGATACACTTAGTAGATGTCTATAGTCTGTTAAATATACCACATATTGAAATCACTTTGCCAATATGCTTAAAACGTAAAGTGTACAGTGAATGTATAATACCAGCTATGACGTGTGTGAAACATGGAAATTAACAAAATCACTTGAAAACAAACCCAGGGTCAAACAAAGAGCAATGGAAAGAGCACTGTTAGAAATAAATAGAAGAGATATGGTCAACATGGGTCCGAGAGCAAACCAAGGTAAGAGATATCAAAGGAGTGATTAAGTGAAAAAATGGAGGTGGGCAGGATACATAGTAAGAAGGAAGTATAACAGATGATGGAAAAGGTTGGTTGAATGGTTCCCAAGGGATAGCAAACTCAGTAGGAGATGACCAGTCAGAAGATAGAGAGATGAGATAGAAGAATTTAGTGGTAAGGCATGGCAGATATTAGCACAGTCACGGTCGTCATGGGAAAAGTTGAGAAAGACCCTTGTTCAGCAGTGGTCCCGAAATGGCTGATGATGACGATGTAAGTAAGTAGTGCCCTTGCGCTGGCTACGGTTTCAGCCGTCCCTCGTTGGGCTCCACATATCACATTAATACTTACTCGGCCCGTTTGCGATATATGAATTAGACTTAGCGGCTACAAGCACCCGAAGTGGTGTCACTCACTTCACCTTGCACTATTTTACCCATACCTAGGGGAGAGATGGATCCATGCCTTTTCCAAGGGAATTAGTGCGATGTGAACACAAACTGTCCAAGCCGGAGTTAGAACTCCATTCTCCGCGCCCATAGGCGTAGCTGAGGGAGAGGGCGATTTGAAAACGCCCCCGGGCCTTTTCAAATGGAGGGGGCACCCAAAAGCTTTATAAATAGTAGTTCACCTAATGCATTTCTACTGACATTATACAATAACAAACCTCATTAAATATTGGAGTGGGCCCCTCAGGGAGCAAAGCCCCCCTCCCCCCAATCACTGCCCTTGCCGTTATTCGCTCGGCTACCCCTCACCTCCATGATGATGATGATGATGATGATTACCATTAAATAACCGAAGAAAGTTTGTTTTTTTTCTCTTAAAAAATAACGAGAAAGCTGAGACCTAATTTTTTTTTATTTAAAGTAGCTTTTTAAGCTGACATGTGTACAAAAACGACAAAAATTTAAGTGACTCTCCACATGTAAACCAATTCTGAACAAACAAGTCCAGACAAAAAAATGTGTCGACCAAATGAAACAATATTAATTCCCTGAAGTCGTACAAGATTTTCTTTTAAGAAAACAACAATTTAAAGAACTGTTTTGGTGTCTCCGGGGAGATAATGATCAACTAATTTACTCAAAAATTCTCTCGAGGGAGAAGGGATATGCTACAGAGGAAGTTGCTTATCGTGATCAGTTTGGGACGGTATCCGGCGAGTTAACCACCTAACAATTCACCACCGTATACAATTCGGGTTCACCACCTAACAATTCATAGCCGTGGATTACGGAAAATTCACCCCCCAATCATAATAATCTTTGTGTTAATAATAAAAGAAAGATTGTAGAAAATTATCAACTACAAATTATATCTGTAGACAATTTAAAACCAGAGATAACCGGGTTTGAAAAATTGTTTACATTCGCAGAAAATGTTTTTCTATTTTTTATCGTATATTCGACTCGGTAAGATCTTAACAGTAATAGTTACATTAAAACGAATCTTAACCCATTTTATTTGTTTTTCATAAGAAATAAAAATAAACAAAAATTAGCTATAAAATGTAAACTCTTCACTTTTTGTCTATCACGTCAAGTTAAACCAAACCGATAATAAAATTAACATATCCCTACCGTGATTTGAAATCACGACCAAGTGATTACTAGGCGGCTCTCTTAACAACTGAGCCAAACTGACAAGTCCTATATACACGAATTTATTTATTATATATTATAATACTAAAATTGCAGTAATCATCTTCAGTTGGAATAGAATTAGGAGTGGTGTTTGATCCGACATCAGTCAGGCTTGTTATAAATAACTTTACATCATACAAAATTGATTAAAAAATAAAATGAATAAGGGATAATTGTTCAATAAAGTGTTTGAGACCGATTGATTTTGATACAAATAATCGTTTGATAACATTATCAAGTTGTTGTATCTCAACTAAATAATGTTATCAAACGGTTTTGTGATTATAATAAACGGCGTCCTCTGTAATGCTAATTTGTAGTTTTATTGTTAAACTCCAGGACAGTCAGAGTTGACATTACTTTCCTATGTAACAAGAACAAGAACAATCCTCACCAAAAATATGGGAGTAAAATGACTTATAAAATCAGCATTTCACTTTCACTATCGAGATTTGAACTCGCGATCATTTCTAGCCTGTGTTACCACCTACGCTAAACTGACAAGTCTTACATACCTCCAACATTTATAGTAGAATTACGTTTGACTCTAGAGCAGGCCAGGCTTGTTTGTTACTATAACAGTATTGGTTATTACCTGAAGATTTTGATAACAATATCTGGAACATTGACTATAGTAAGCGGATGATTTTTAATTCATCTAACTTAGGGTTACCTTATGGTATCTAAAATTTTGAAAAACAATATAACTTTCCACCAGGGTATCATGTCAATTTGTATCTATTGAGCATAAAAAGTTACAGCCAAAAACGTGAAGCTAGGTATGTAGCATTCCTTGAAAAATGCTACATACCTAGCTTCACGTTTTTGGCACTAACTTTTCATGCTCAACAGATACAAATTGACAAGATACACTGTTGAAAATCTGATAAAATTCTCTTTCCAACGATATGTCATGTCAATTTATATTCATTCTTGCTCAAAATCCTACAGGACTATATCGGTGTGAGCGCGAACGCAGACCCAAAACTAGTTTGACATTTCTATTAGGAATTTTAAAAAACTAACTTGTTAAAATCATGTTTGGGATCCCCTTAGTACGCACAGAAAATTTAATTTTAATTTTTTTAAATCTCAATTTTTAGGGTTGACACATATTTTTGCATCTCTATGAAGATAATTCCCAAGAGAAACTAAATCCGTTGGAATTTTATTCAATCTTACAACCTGTTAATTTTAAATTGGCTCTGAATCGCAAAATAAGAAACACAAAAAAACTAAAATATTGTCTGTTTAGAAAATTTTTCGTCGTTTTTTTTTTTATTATTAAAATACAATGTACACTTCTTTTTTTTTTTTTTAAATATCTGCTGAAAATCTTTTTTATTATGGTTATTTTAAAAAAATTCACATTAAATTAGTAATGTTTATGCTTATTGGACCTTCTTGGATTCTCATGGAACATTATTATCAGAAAGAATGACGTTCTACTCATCGATAAATATAAAGTTTGTCAAATTACGACGTGTCTGTCTTTTTAAAAAGGATTTTGATTATTTTTTGTTTAATTACATGAAACACATTTCGGCAGGTACGGTAGCGCATAATTCAGAAATGTGATTTACCTCCCCTGGCATTCATGAGTAGGTGTTGACAGAATATTGACATTTCCTGTCATCCATTAGAAATGTAACATTAAAAACAAACACACCGCTGACAGTGGATGTGGTAGAAACTCTACTACTTGACCTTTGAACCGTCTTCACCCGTAGTCGACCCCCTGGTAAATAAATGCATTTTTCTGTGGGAAGTAAGCAATATTTTCCCAAACTCCAGTCAATTAATAATTAAATTAACTATTTGTTTTCGAATCAAATTTCTCTGAGGTCAATTCTATTTTTGAAATAATTTTAAAACTCGACTTCAGTTATGGCGGAATCTATAAAATTTTATTCAAAAACGTAAAGGCGGCCTTAATAAGCTCAGAAATCCTCTGTGAGTACACTAATGTATTTTTTTCCTTTTATTTATAACTAACTTTATGCTATTTTCTTGTCATAATCAAAATTAAACTTTCAAAGGAGATATTTAATTATTGCAATACGTTTTAAAAGAGCGTAAAAATAGTCCATAAGCAACAAAGCAGATATCAAATCCGATATCAAAACCTGGCAATTGTGACTTTCCCCGTTTCAGAATGGCTGCCGCTCCAGTGACCGAGTGACAGCTGCTGATGGCGAATTTAAATTTTAAATGACTGAAAGACGTGTTCATTTACCTGAAAAAAGAAATGCTGTACCCAAACGTGCTAGGCCTGCTGCACCTACATCTATTGACTCATTGCCAGTAACAAGAGATTTTTTTACCTGAACTGGAAATTACATTCAGGGTGTTGAAACCTTAACCCCAAGCCTACCTACTAACCATAAACCTACCTACTAACCCAAACACTAAAAATGCCGTTCTGAGAAATGTCGTCTGCTACTTTGATTTTAAATCGGCTGGAGCGGCGGCCATTTTGAAACGGGAAAGGTAACAATAGCCCCAAAACTTTTCAGTCATTTATTTTTCGACAGTATCCACATTTTCTTCTTTTTTTTCTTTTTTTTTTATACTGCTATTTGTATTTTTATTCATACAATTTCGACAGAAAACATACCAGATTCAATAACTAAAAAACAAACTTAGTGTGCTCACGACTATATGGTAAAATACACCGATGGTCGAAAAAGCTGATCGAGTGTTTACGTTTATATTTTTTTATCTTCTATGTTAGTATTTTGTTGTAACTCAGTAGTACCCTCATAGCATCCGTGATAGTTTGGGACGCTAAACTACGAGACAGCCAACAAACTTAAGGTGGTAGAGGAAGAAAAAAGAACGGATGTTTAAATACCGATTTTTTTGTTTTAGCAAATGTTGTGCATTGAAAAATCAAGTGGAAAAGGGATGGTCAGTGGTCAGGTGTTTAAGTAAGACAAGCGTTACTGACAGAAAGGGCTAGGCTATTAAATTGAACACTACGAACGACACGTGTATCTTAAAGTTAAACTAAATTGAAAGAAATTATTTTCTAAATGTCACCTTTCAAAACAAATGGTACCTCTTCGTTATATGTAGGCCAATCGCCATTTCGCCGATCCTACATAGGCTCTGCTTCTTGTGTGTTAACTCCAGTTAATATTAGTAACACAACATAAATGAATCAATAAAAGGATTGGCAATTATAACGTTTCACGTTTCCTAATGTCCGCCGCTTTACCGACCGAGTGGGCTGCTGCTGGTGATGGTGAATTTAAAGTTAAAAAAGCAGACGACAATTTCAACATTTTTTCACTTTTTTTAATTGAAAATGGCTGAAAGACGTGTACATTTACCGGGGGGGGGAAGAAATGCTGTACCTAAACGTGGTACGCCTGATACACCTACATCTATTGTCCCACTGCAAGAAACAAGAGTTTTTTTTTTTACCTGAATTCGAAATTACATTCAGGGAGTTGAAATAACGCTAACCCTAAACCTACCTACTAACACTAACCAACTCTAACCCTAATACTAAAAATACTAACCCTAACCCTTACTCTAAAAACCCTAACTTATCCTTTGCTCATTTGTATTTATCAAGCTTTTGCTTGTATAATAAAAAAAAAAACCCTAAAAAACACTAGTCTCTTGGACCACATGGAATTGCCCGATATCAGTAAACCATTTAAAAAATGAAATGCCGTTCTGAGGAATCTTCTGGTCACTTTCTTTGACTTTAAATTCGCCATCAGTAGCAGCAGCCGATTCGGTCGAAGCCACCATCAGCAGCAGTCCACTCGGACGCTAAAGCGGCGGCCATTAGGAAACAGGAAAGGTAACAATAGCCAAAGGATTAATAGACCATGGCAGAGTTTGGGGTTGGTAATACTAAAGGAGGAGCTGGAGACTTGCTGTCACTCGATCCCCTGTGACGACCACCAGTTTGTCTAAACATGCAAATGTGTGAGATAAATAAATAAATAAATAATAAAATAAATAAAAATAATTGGTATGACAGAATACCTTGAATAGTGCGGGTTTTGATGTAGTACGGTTATAATATTGCTGTACAAATTAATGTAACTAAGTATAAGCAGAAAACAAACATTAAATTATCGAAAAAAAAAATGTTGTGGTTGGGAGAAAAAATGTGCTTCTATTGTATCTAGATATTTTTCTAGATAAACGGCATGGAAATCTAAATAATTCTAGATATAATCACATTTTCAAAATGCACCCTACCTTTTCTTTGACCTAAATCACAGTAAAATGCGCTAGAAGGTAGTTCTAAAGTCAGTCTTGAGATTAGTGAAGGTCCCATAATTGTACCAAAATGCATAAAAAGGGTCAATGTCTCAAACGCGAGCCGAAAATTAATGTTATCTAGATATTCTTCTAGATAAATGGCATAGAAATCTAGATAATTCTAGATATAATCGCATTTTCAAAATATACCCCACCTGTTCTTTGGCCTAAATCACAGTAATTAAGGGTCCGAGAGACACTAACATGCGCTAGAATGTAACTCTAAGATCAATCCTGAGATTAGTGAAGGTCCCATTGACGGTCCCTTAGTTCTAAAATGCACAAAAAAAGGACCAATATCACAAACGCGAGCCGAAAATCAATGCTATCTAGATATTTTTCTAGATAAATGGCATGGAAATCTAGATAATTCTAGATATAATCGTATTTTCAAACTATACCCGCATCTTTTCTTTGGCCTAAAACTTAGTAAATAATGGCCTGAGAGACACCAACATGTGCAGAAAGGTAGCTCTAAGGTCAATCATTAATTTGGTCAAGGTCCCATTGACGACTCCATAATAGTTCCAAAATGTATATAAAAAAAGGCCGATGTCCCAAACTCGAGCCGAAAATCAATGGAAACACATTTCCTTACGCCAACCCTCCGATGGCGTCTCTCGAGATTGTTCTTTTTTGTGCCAACCATCCGATGGTGTCTATCTAGATTGTTATTTTCTTACTTCATTTTAGTTAGGTTCCAGATGTCAAGTTGTCAGATTTTTGCCGCATTACCCATTAAAATAAGAAAAGAAATAACAATATACCGCAAAGTATTTTAGAGCTGTTTCGTTACACACCACCAAACCGAAATTGTCATTACCAATGTGAATAGATGTGTTAAGTCTGATTCGTTAGCAAGTTTAAAATGTAAACAAACAATCGAATATAACCCACCATTCTTTAATTCAAGGGGTTTCCCAAACATTCTAACTAAGTTTCAGCAAAATCAGTCAAGAATTGAAGATTTTAATCCAATTGGAACCAAACACGTGTTTTTTTAAACCAAAAACATGTTTTTGTTTATAAAACGTAAACAATCGGATTGCCCATAACTGACTACAACAATACCTCCCTTCATACCTCCCCCAATCTTCATACAGAATTTCATTGAAAGTTATCCAATTTTAAATTAAACAAGTTATCCAATTTTAAATTACATATAAAACAATCCGATCAGCCATAAATCACCATGTTTTAATTCCGAGGGTTTCCCCAACATTCTAACTAAATTTCAGAAAAAAATTGTCCAGAACTGAACATTTTACACTAATTGGAACCCAAACATGATTTTTGTTTATAAAACGTAAACAAACAATCGGATCGAACATAACTCACTATACCAAAGTCGTCATACCTCCCTGAACCTTCATACAAAATTTCACTGAAATATCTTTAAAAATAAAGGAGTTATTCAATTTTAAATTAAAGAAGTTACCCACTTTTAAAACACGGACGACGACATTTTTTAAATCGGTAGCGAAACATAATCTCTATCGGAAGTTTTCAAACTTCCGCAGTCAAAAAAGTAATGCTAAACAAGTCTAAATAATTATAATTTTTTTTTATTCTTATGCAAATGTCTTTGGTAATCTCACGGCAAATGTATAGTTGGACTTGATAATGAACATAACACGAAAAAAAAAACTTATATAAAATAATCCTACCGTGCAAATATAATATGTTTTCCTATATTTCTATGTAACACAACTTCCTACAAATCTCACAGTCAATGTGATTTTTCGCACTGAACTTCCTTGACCAATGCCTTATAGTTAGAAGAGTAGGATTTCATATCTCGTCTCCCAATTGACATATCTGAATACTTTAAAAGGCTAAATCATGGTTTTCAGGCACGAGGAGTACAAAAATACACGTTATTTTACCATAAAAGTAATTTATAATTCATAATTCATAGGTATTCCAGCATTTTACAAGGAAATTTCAAGTATACTTTATAGGCCAAAGTCTATGGAGTGTGGATTTAATTCATGATGGAGATATATACATATATATCGTTAGAAAGGGAATTTCATTAACTTTCCAACAGTGTATCTTGACAAGTTGTATCTGTTGGGCATGAAAAGTTACAGCCAACAACGTGAAGCTAGGTATTTAGCGTTTT
>VCCN01001489.1:2639504-2649869 GCA_006491835.1 Architeuthis dux | reverse complement strand
AGAACCATTTCAATATAATGACATATATTGTCTGACATGCATGTATTTTATTTTTGCCAACAATAGCCAGCTCGCTTTCTGAATTTTATTTCTTCTTAGCAGTCGTTTCTTTATGTTAAGAAAACTTGCGAAAATCATTGGTTGTCTTTGTCTTCTCAAGTACAAGCATACTTTTGAAATTCAAGTGTGTGATCATCCAAGCATCATAATGATGTGTAAGAATGCTGAAGAAAAGAATAACTAGATGGCTGTACTGATTTCTTTGCAGACTAGAAGGTGAGAATGATTTTGCGTCTTTTAATACAATATCTAAATAACACAAGTAAATAACACACTATCAACAAGAACAACAAATTGATATTAATCATTTTTTCCAATAAAAAATAACAAATTGATTATTTTTTTTTAAATAAAGAACAACAAATTGATATTAATTAATTTTTTCCAATAAAAACAAATTGATATTAATTATTTTTTAAATGATTAAAAAAAAATCAAATTACCTCAGACTGTTTTCTGAGAATTAAAAATCTTTCAGAAAATAACTCCTGTTATTTATCCACATTCTTGACTTTCATATCAAATCAGCTTCTTCCTCAATGTCGTATCAGATTAGAGGAGCGGGCCAAAAATTATTTTTAAAAAGCTTGATATTTATCATAGATATGGCTGTGCCAGCAGACCATAGGGTGGAGATAAAAGAAAAAATAATAGAAAAATACCAGGACCATGTCTGGCAACTGAGAAAGCTGTAGAACATGAAGGTTAAGATTGTGTCCACAATAACTGGGGCATTTGAGATGATGCCAAAAATGCTAGATTGGAGGAATTAGAGATTCAAGGAGGGATGAGTCTGTCTAGAGCAGCAATTTTCAACCAATGTGCCGTGGCACATTTGTGTGCCACGAAGCATCCATAGGTTTGCCATGGGAGTTTTGAGAAGAGTTGATCCTCCCTCAAACAAGGGCCTTGAGACAGTGTTCCCAGTATGGATACAAAAATAACATTTGAATACATTTTGACATTACTGGCACTTTTATGGAGTGCATTAAACTCCATTTGTCAATGATGGAATAAATGAATAAATGTGTTGTTCATTAAAGGCTCGAATGGCAGTTTTAAATTCTCTCCTGAATTCTGTAGTGTAAAACCACCAATCTCCACTGCCAGCCATAAGATGTATGAGAAAATAGGAATTATCATACGACTGCCTAGCCTTTTTTATTATTATTATTATTATAACCACAGGTGCCCATGTAACATATAGTATTTTATGAAGGGAAAAAGATGAATAAATTTAGGATACTTTTTGCCACAGACTTTTTGACAACAAGATAACAAATGCGTAAAAATGCACGAAACTTGTAAAATATCAATTTTATCATAATAATTTTTGTGGAAACAGAGAGAAGAAAGCTAGGAGAATATTTTAAATACAGAAATCATTTATGTAAACTATATCATCAGCCATTATAAGTCCACTGCTGGACAAAGGCCTTTCCCATCCTCTTCCATGATGCGCTCGATTATGCTAACCTCTCCCACATCTTACTGGCAGATGTTTCTATTTCATCCCTCCATCTTGTGTCTGCTCTTTTCCTACTGCATTTACTGTCCCATCAGCACCAATTGGTTAGTCTTTTGCCACATCTATTGTGATCTCTTCTTGCTAGGTGACCAGCCCATCTCTATTTTTGCTGCTTAATTATTTGTATAATATTCTTCACTCTAAACCATAGGGTGGAGATAAAAGAAAAAATAAAAGAAAAAATAATAGAAAAATACCAGGACCATGTCTGGCAACTGAGGAAGCTGTAGAACATGAAGGTTATGGTTGTGTCCACAATAACTGGGGCATTTGGGATGATGCCAAAAACTCTGATCCATGTTGATCTTTTTCTATCTCTTAGAGTTATCCCTATCATTGCTCTTTCCATGGCTCTTTGTGTGAGTCTAAGTTGGTTTTCAGCTTGTTTTGTTAATTTCTATGTATCCAGGTATTATGCAACCATTGTATACTTTATGCTGTTTGAAAGATTTGTCTTGCACAGTGTGATAGCTAGCATTAAAGAAGCCAATCCAGTTGGACGAATCAACTGACATCACTGGAAAAGCTCAGTTCTTAACATTCATCAGGTTTGTTTGTAATGAAGACACAACTGAACAATTTTAATTTTGCAAACCACTTCCAAAAGGGAAGCCTAAAAGGTTTCATTGCACTGGTCAAACAAAAGAACCCTGGCATTGTTTCACACAGCGTTTCCTGCACAGAGACATCCTCATTTCTAAATCAGTAGTACCTGAGCTCAGAAAGTATTAGATGAGACGATTAACATAGTTAATTCTATCAAAAGTAGGCCATTAAAATCAAGGTTGTTTTCAATACTGTGTTCTGCCATGGAATCTGCTCACACAGAACTTCTACTGTATGCAGAAATGAGGTGGTTATCTCGAGGGCGGGTGCTTTTAAGGTTTTATGAACAAGGAGGAGCTTCTCATATTTTCATATTTTATTTCAGAAGAGTCTGAGCTGGCTGACCTACTTAGTAACGGAACCTGGTGCAATGAAGTTGTATTCCTAGCTGATATATTCCAAGCCTTGAACACTCTTAATAGGAATATGCAGGGAAAGAATGAAAATATTCTCACTTTTATTGACAAAGTTAGCTCTTTTAAGGAAAAACTAACATTGTGGGGAGACAGAATAAAAAAAGAGAACAAAGTTGAAATGTTTGAACTGACAAAAGGTTGCAGACTGGACAAAAATCTTATCAGTTTAATTCTACAAAGTTTATTGTTACCGAGTAAAAACATTGAAAAGTATTTCCCATTACTTGTTGTATCTTCGTTGGACTGGGTGAGAGATCCGTTTGTGGTGAGTGTTTGCGAGTCAGCAGAATTAACTGCTGCCGAAGAGGATGTGCTGATGGAATAAAATCTATATGGACAGAGGGAGAAGGGCTTTTTTTTCTTTCAGGTAGTGTCCAATATTTTAATAAAGAAGAAATGGGTGGTAAATGTATAGATAGGACTAACCCATGCAAAAGTGGAAATTAATATAAACCAGCCAAACCCTTAAAGTCAGGATCGAGGACCATAGCAAAGCCATATCCAAAGGTGAATGTGGAAACTAGTTCCTGTAACACATGCACCTTGCCCTATCTGTCATATCACATCCATTTTTCTTTTTGTACTCTTATATTTTGGCACCGTGAAAGTTGCTTTCCTTTGATCGGGTGACCATTTTTTCCCCTTTATTTCCAAGAACAAAGAACACCCAAAGAAGGCCGGAGGGCACACGGCAGAAATGTTGTGAAAAAATGAGCAACTTAGATGAGGAAAATAGTCCGATTGAACCACACGCAATGATTTAAACACCCCATCTAGCAAAATTCAGACAACAATGGATTTTGTTTTGCCTACTGAAGGAATGATTGGATAGCAACACCACATACACAGTATAACTTGATTAGAATAGTCTGTTAACAAATTTTCTGTACTGTTCAAAACCGCACTATTCAAGGTCTTATTATAATTTAATGTGTTTTTTTTCACCTTATACTTAGTTACATTAATTTGTACAGCAATACCTTAAACATATTACATCAAAACCCGCACTAATCAAAACCACACCATTCAAGGTACTGCTGTAAAATATTGAATCACCTGTGTTACACATGTTGCTGTGAAGTTTGGTATAACTTGGAATCTTACTGCCGACTGAATAACCCAAGGGTGAGTTTCTGTTCATGCATGTGCAGTAAGGTTGCCGAGTTACATCAAGGCCAGGCAACTGATTCTCAAGAAATTCAAAATGGCTGTATACTTTCTGGACCGACCTTGTATCAAACATATTTGAAAAGAAAATTCTGTTTTTTTAGGCTTATGTATTGGAAGTTGATTTTGAGTTCAAATGATAAAGAAAGAAATTTTATTCTTTCACCTGAGATGAAAAGGAATTTATTCTCATTTCTTCAAGTACAACAATTTTGTGCAAAAAAGGCGAAGCAGATTCATGACCTGAACATAAGAAACCAGTTATATTAGAAACCAGCAACCAAAACTGTCACCAAAACTGTCAACATTGGTTTCTTCAGTTTTTTAGTTGGTCTGGCTGGATATGTATGTATCAAGTGTACAGGCCGCACCAATGGAGATAAAGGCAGAACATTTCAACATTTACTCCTTATTATGTAAAAAAAAACAATTTTCTTATATTTTCAAAATTTCCAACTGAAATAGGTTTTTTGTGGGGGTCAATTTACAATGAAAGTTCATGCTAAATTTGTCCCTTAGTTTGTGTCTGGTAGCATTCATGCTTGTTTTTTTTTTAAATTCAGACTTTTTCATTGATCAACGCCAAGCAAAAGGCGAGAGAAATAACTTATTCATTGATCACCCCTTTTATCCAATTTTTTAATTGATCACCCTAACACAGCATGCTGCCAAAAGACGTTGCTGCTGTGATGGTTCCTATTGAGTAACTAACCAGACTTTCAATTTCAACTCTTTTTCATAGACATTATATTCAGAATAGAATAATAGAATTCCGTTTTTAGCTGACGTAGCATATTTTAAACTCCATTCAGTCCACTTAACAATTCTTCTGACATATTATGTTTATGCTTTGCACACAGATGTCTTGAATGGTTCTTGACAACCTTGAGGAATTTAAAAATGATGAACCTCAACAAAAAACAGGGAAGACACTTATTGTGATCATTTGGGGCAAGGTATTTTATATCAATGGCTGATAATATTAATCAAAGGATATAAAAAATTGGAACAATTTCCATTCACTGTTGTAAATTTACATTCATTGTTATAAATTCATTGTTATGTTATTAAATTCATTGTTATGAACAACTGTACATTATAAAAAATTATTATGGAATTCAATAATAATAATAAGGTTAAGATTTGGTTTATTGATCTTATGTAAAAAATTTTGAAAAAATATTTTTTCCTATGTAGTTTGAAACTGCTTTGCCTGAATCTGGCCTTCATTTCCTCTAGAAATTTTTAATTTTTGAAAAAAAAGTAACTTTTATAAGGGAAGCTAGTGAATTGGCTCTAAAGTGGGTAATCGATTTACAAGGTACATATCATGTAAAACAGGACCCTTATGTTATGTCCATTTCTGCAATACCTAATGTTCAATCTACAATGCTAAACTGGACTCTTACTTTGAGTCTGCCCATGCAAATATGGCTGCCTATTTTAACAGTAGGTGAAGATGTGTGGATAAGTTCGTAAGTGTTTTGTGCTTCCAATCCATAATCTATGTTTTCTCCCGAAATTTGATAGTTTTGAGAAATCTTAACCCCAACTACCACTAAAACATTTTAATAATGGTGACACTAAAAGCTGCACTCGGGAGTAAGCAGCTTCTTTTGTAGTTATAATTTAACAGAACGTGTGTCTATGTATTTTTTTATTCTGATAGCAAGGATTTCTTTAACTGTTTTCTTCTTGTCATATAAAAATAACAACACCCCCACTGCAAGTCTTGATCTCATGGAAAAGTCTGACAAAAGTGGCTGATCTGGCGAAATTAGTGTCTTTTGACTCTCAGAAAGCCATCTGTAAAAGATTATTATCAAAAATCATATTTTATTACATTTAATGAAACATTAAAAACATGAAAGAAAACTTAAAGCATATACATGCATACATATAATGTAAATAAATATACATGTATGCATGCTGGTCTCTGTCAAGGTTGACAATAGGTGTAAAAGTTTTTGCAGTTATAACTGCCTGGCCAATAGTTATAGGGAAGTGGTTTGCCTAAGTGCTCACTCATTCACTCTTTTCTCCATCAACCATCATGTCATGCTAAATACAATACATTTTTTGTCATGATATCTGGTGAGGGCACAGAGCACAGGGATGTTGATTCATGCCTTTCTTGATGGCATTAGTATGAAGTGAACATGAACAGTTTCAGCAGAAATTTGAACTCAGTTTCCATTTTCCGTATCAATAACCTCACACCAACAGATAAATCAATACATATACAAGCACACACAGACACACATACCTACTTATATAATACTCCAAATGTATGTCTATATGTTTTGGTTGTAACATACCAAGGGAAATAACTTTCATATTTTTATGCAATAGTTACTTCCCTTAGAAGACTATTTCATTATTTCATTATTTGTAAGAGAAAGATGATTGTACATAGTAATATTAGAATTCTGTGACAATTTCTCAATTGAATTATTCACACCTTCTCTTTATATTTTAAGCTTTTATGTTATTGCAATTGCAAAATTACTTAAATATTTATGTTATTTTTTTACGGCAAGGGTAAACTACTGTAAACCCTCTTAATAATGGACTGATAGGGAGGAGCTGGTGTCTGTTAATGCCGATTGTCAGGTATTACCGAATTATGTATTAAAAACCAAATAGCCCGAAAACATAAAAATAGCCGAAATGCATACATGACACAGTACATAGATATAATTAACATTGTAAGAGAATACAGAATAATTATAGATTAGGGAAATAAGATTAATTTTATTTACTGATAACACATTTGGAAGGATATATTTATTTTTTTTTTACTTGCAATGTTTATTGTCTCAAAATATTCCTATTTCATATTGCACAAAATAAATAAACTTAAATATTAAACAAATATTGATTTAAAGTAAATTTTATTTTTTAATTTTACTTTGGTCTTCTTTCACCAATCAACAAAAATGTAATTAATTAAAATTTCAAAGATTTCGTTTTTGAGTTTTTTCTTGGCTTTGGCTAGACAGAAAAAAATCTCAAATTTTTGTCTAAAGAAAAGAAAAAAAATTTTCATTAATTATTAAGTAGAATGGGACTGTTTCAAAGTCAAGGTTTAAGTTTGTTTACTTTTATTATCAACAAGACATCAATAGGTCATAGTTGATGATTTAGCAGTTATTTGATAGGTTAGCAAATGAAACTTTTATATATAAGTTTGTTTTTTGTTTAGTTTTTTTCACCAGGTGTCAATTTCCTGACTAAATTTTTTTACCATTCCTATAGATTATATAAGCATAGATTAATTAAACTAAATCGTAAAGCAGATTAGATGTTTTAAATTTTACATTTTTGTCAACAACAAATTACTTTGACAGCAATGAAGAGATTTTGACCAGTATTTCCGAAATCCAGTGATAAGAGGTTCATTAATAAGAGGGTTTACAATAGTATATATATAGTTGTTTTATTTACACATATATATTGTTTATACACACATACATATATACATGCAGATATTAACAGACTGAGATAGATAGATAGATAAATAAATAAATAGATATTATCAGACTGGGATATTAAGTTATTATTAACAGACTGAGGTAGATACATAGATATTAACAGACTAGGATAGATAGATAGATTATTATTGTTAACATTATTGATTTTTGAGATAAGTAATTTTCCCCATGAATTCAAATTCTGTGCAGGTGCTTGCTTTCTCACCATGGTCAGCTGCTGGCTTCCACATTGTAAAAAACTCCTCACCAGTGCCATAATAAACATGTTTACTTCATTGTGCATGAATCGATAATATCGCTCTCCCCCTCCTCTCTCTCTCTCTCTCTCTCTGTCTCTGTCTCTCTCTCACTCTCTCTCTCTGAATGAGATACAGGCCACCATTTACAATTCATCTATTTTTTTGTTTGAGCTCTTAAAAGGAAACTATTGTTCTGTCTCCATTACAGCCCAACGAGAGGGCAAGAACTGTGGCTCGACTGACAAAGATGTTGGTTGTATTATAATAATACCCTGCTTAGCGTCGCCCCCGTTTAGCGCTGATTCGCTATAACGCTCTTTTTCAAATATTTTTCATAATTGAGTTAGTAATGCTAAATTTCGGAAATAAATAATGATAAAAGGTAGCCTCATGGGCAGTCTCCGAAATAACTGTATACACTTTGGTTAATGTGCCATGTGTATGAGATTAAGGCATACGCAGTCACATCCACATACACAGTAATTTATTGACAACTAGTGATATTTAACCAGTTCCGGAGAGTAGCTACCAGAGGAGATACACAGCACTAATCCATTCCATTTTGTTGAGGCTCAACAACGACATCATATATTTAAAAATGATTGCTGGAAAAATCTCTATTTATGCTGTTATAATGACCCCCATATAGTGCTATTTCATTTAGCGCTGCACTTTTTAGGAATGTATCTAGAGCACTAATCGAGGCATTACTGTATTTTCTCATTTGAATGAATTGCAGATTGTCACTTTTTTTAATAAACAAGTCAAATTATTTTTCATTGTTTGCTCAGGAGCAGACATCTATAATTAGAAACTGTCGACCAAAACTTTGAACATAGGTTTCTTCAGTTTTCAAGAGAGTCTGGCTGGCTATGTATGTATGTATGTATGTATGTATGTGTCATACGTACAGGCTGTACCAATAGAGCTAGAGGGCTGAAAATTTAAACATTTACTCATTATTATGTCTAGAAAAAAAATGCTTTTTTGTTTTTTTAAATTCACCCCCTAAATAGGTTTTTAGTGTGGGGTTCAATTTACAATATAAGTTTATGCTAAATTCATCACTAGTTTGTGTCTGCTTGCTTTTTGAAAATTCAGACTTTTTTAGTGATCACTGCCCAACAAAAGGCGAGAGAAGTAACTTAATCATTGATCACCCCAATTATGGCATGCTGCCAAAAGACGTTGGTCACATGATGGTTTCTATTGAGTGACTAACCAGACCTGAATCTGATGTAGTTCTTACAAGAATGTAATCTATGACAACTAAAAGTCAGTTATAGTTTAAGAGAAGCAGGGCCCTCGACAAGGTTTTAAAAGTGGATGTTCCCCCATGGTTAGCACCGTAGGGAAAACTTTTAAAATCATCTAGATTGCCGGAAAATGCATTGAAGGAACATTATTTAGTTATGTTTTGACATTCATTAATATCAGAAATAGGAGGTATTTTGAACATGCTGAATTGCATCATGTTCATAATACCCTTCGATTTCTGACTGCAATTTCTTCAACATAAATAGCTCATTAACAAAACAAAACAAAAACTAGCATTCCAAGGGAAATTATGAATCACCACCTCTGACATATGCTGCTTTTTACCTTGTAAATTAAGCAGTGGTGGTGGCAAAAATAAGTTACCTTGATGAAAATACTATCAGCATGGTTTGAATCATAAATTTATGAAAACCCAGGTCTGGTTAGTCATTCAATAGAAACTGTCACGTAACCAATGTCTTTTGGCAGCAAGCCATGTTGGGGGTGATCAATTAAAAAATTGGAAAAAGGGGTGATTATTGAGTAAGTTTTTTGGGCTGTGATCATTAAAAAGTCCAAATTTTCTAAAAACAAGTGAGAATGTACGCTGGACACAAACTGAGGGATCAATTTGCCATGAACTTCCATTGTAAATTGACCCCCCCACTAAAAACCTTTTTAGGAGGGGAATTTTCAAAAAACAAAAGAAACCTTTTCTCTACTCATTGGGGGGAGTGTGTGTGCAAATTTCAAGTTTCTACTATAAATGGTTACTGAAGTCCGGATACATCGATAGATACATATAAATATCAGAACACATGAATAACGTAAACCCAGCAACAGTAATTAAACCAGTCTATTGTGGGTAGCGGTAATTAATAAAACTACAATATAGTCATCAGATTTGAAAATCTGATTCATTAAATTTACCAAACGTGAAGAACCTGTCCTCATGAAGTGCAACAAAATCATTTCCAACTTTTAAAGCTACTCAATATAGACAGAGAATTGAACCTTTTCTGAGACATACTGGATCATAACCACCATGTCTTAATTCCACGTGCCAGTGAAAATGACCGCTTCGGTGAAGCAGTCATGGCAGGATTGACGAGTAGCAGAATGGTGTTTGGGATGAGTAACTTTTCTTTGTTTTGTAGCTCATTCAACTGCTCATAGATGTCATTGAAACAAACTGTCTTGATGCCTTGAAATATTGTTTTCAAATTCGGTTTCCAAGACATTAACATTGATATCGCTTCTATAGATCTCTTATAGGTGATCCAGCTCATTACCATATTGCTTGCTATGAATTGCATTGAGAAGAAGATTTTCCAACATTACAAAGGTTTTGAAACTTGGTTGGTCAAATCTTACCTTAATCGAATGAACCATTGTATCTATAGCTTCAAAGTAAATTCTTTTGCAGTGATCTTCAACATTTGCAGGGTGGCAAGCAGAAGCACCTTCACAGCCATCAATGAGTCCTATCATCGAATAATTTGGCTTGTTTCACTTTCTTGGCATAGAGGGCTCTTCTACTAATTTAATTTCGCAACTACAGTTTCAAAGAACAATTTGAATGAAGCATCACTTCGCAT
>VCCN01001489.1:2608051-2620149 GCA_006491835.1 Architeuthis dux | reverse complement strand
ATACACTCATGATGTTTATCATGAAAAGTTAAGTGGGTAGTTGTATACTTGTTTGTAAGTTTCTGAAAAGTTCTTTTGAAATGTGTAATGGAAAAGGCTTGTTGAATTAACTTAATGGATATGTCCCTCCTAGTAATTCCAGACGTTGAATGTTCAAAGCCTACAAAATGTTCATTTGTGAATTCAACAAAAGTGGATGTTTATAGTAATGATATTTTCTATAGTTGATGTGGATCCTATTTAACATTCAAATAGTTCTTCAGACGATTGAACTCCTTCTTGTTGTTTGTGTTTGTTACACACACAAAAACATCAACTTTCGGAAGTCAAACATTACTATAAACTTTCAAATAGTTCTTTGGACGATTGAACTCCTTTTGGCTGTTTGTGTTGTTAACACAATGTTTCGGCTGATCCATTCTCTGGCCTTCTTCAGGTATAATATCCGAATGTGATGGGGTAAACAGAAGTTTTTTAATTTCAAAGGAGGTCATTCAGATATTACACCTGACGAAGGCTGAAGAATATATTGGCTGAAACATTGTGTTAACAACACAAACAACAAGAAGGAGTTCAATCTTCTGAAGAGCTATTTGAATGTTTATAGTAATGTTTGATTTCCGAGAGTTGATGTTCTTGTGTGTGTAAAAGAAAGTCATAACAGCTTAAACAAGTCTAAAGTGTACTGTGCAAAATGTTGTTTTGATCAGCATAGTGGCATCTTAATGACCAAAAGCATACAGACCAAGCTTTGATAATGTTATTTTAAGCCTCAAGGTGGCTCCGGGGAACAATTTTTGAAATCTGATTCCTCTATTTTCATTGGTCAAAAAATATTATTTTTTTTATTTTTTTTTATTGGTTATGATATTTTATTTTATTTTATTTATCGCAGAAACTATTCTTTGTCATTTGGATCTTATTTAAATGTAAAAACGTGGTTTTATTCATTGGTGGTCTCAAAGTGGGGATGTTCAATTTGGATGCTAGAAAGAAAGAAAGAGAGGGAAGAAAGAAAGAAAGAAAACGGGTAACAAATCTAGAAATAAACATTAGCAAAACAATGAGGGACAAAAAACAGCAGCTGAAAGTGGTTGTGTTAAAGAAGAATTGAAGAAAAGGCAACATCGATAATGAAGCAAGAAGTTCTCACGTGTCCCTAGGAATTCACTTTTGTCTCGCCATTCCTTTGAAACTTTTCTTTCTTTCCTTCCTTCTTTGTAAATTCCCATTGGTCATTCATCGTCCACATCTTCCGGCAAAAGCCTCATTATGAATTTGAATTCAATTAATCCAACTTTGCTGCAATAAATCCCAATCAACCCTCCTCAACACTCATTTGTCTTGCCAACAGTGCTTTTATCCCGTTCTTCATCGCTTTGGTACTCAGAAACCGTCAACCAAAACTGTCACCAAGACTGTCAACATAGGTTTCTTCGGTTTTTAAGTGGGCTGGCTGGTTATGAATGTGTCATGCGTCCAGGCTGCACAAATGGAGATAGAGGGCTGAAAATTTATACATTTACTCTGTATTATGTCTAGAAAACAGTTCTTTTGTTTTTTGAAAATTCCCCCCCCCCAAAATAGGTTTTTAGTGAGGGGTTAAATTTACAAACTAAGTTTATGCTAAATTGGTCCATTAGTTTGTGTCCAGCAGCATTCGCGCTTGTTTTCTTTTGAAAATTCATACTTTTTAGTGTCACTGTCAGTATAGGTTTCTTCAGTTTTTAAGTGGGTCTATCTGGCTGTATGGCTGTTTAGCTGGCTATATATGTGTCACATATCCAGGCTGCACCAATGGAGATAGATGGCTGAAAAATTAAACCTTTACTTCTTTATTATGTCTAGAAAAAACATGCCTTTTGTTTTTAGAAAATTCACCTCCAAAATAGGTTTTTAGTGAGGGGTTAAATTTACAATCTAAGATTTATGCTAAATTGGTCCCTTAGTTTGTGTCCAGCAGCATTCACGCTTGCTTTTTGAAAATTTTGACTTTTTTAGTGATCACCACCCAACAAAAGCTGAGAGATGTAACTTATTCATGGATCATCCCTTTTTCCAAGTTTTTAATTGACCACCCCTAACATGGCATGCTGCTAAAAGACTTTGGTCACATGACAGTTTCAATTGAGTGATTAACCAGACCTGTTTTTATTGCTTTTAAGCTATACACACAATTTTCTGACTCTCTCTCTCACTCCTCCAATCTCACTCTTTCTGTCACTCTCTGCCTCTGTACCTGTCCGTCAATATGTTTTCTGCTTTATTGTTCACCTTACTACAGGAATAGCAATCAGTGCTGGTTAGAATTGTCACAAGTCTTTTGAGAGGATCAATTGCATAGCTATAGATAGCTAGAGATTTAGAGGCTAGAGGGACTTGGCTCCTTGAGGGGCCCCCTCTGATATTTAGTGAGATTTGATGAAAAAGGAAAATTTGCAATGAATAGACACTAACTATCACTTACCGTATTTCTGTGAAAAAGAAATTTTGTACCCAAATCAGGTACTGTGCTATACTGAAATGAATGAGAAATTTTTTTTTATATGTAACTAAAATTAAGCCCATTTGATAAAACAGGTTACGCCCCTGCCACTAAGAAATATATTTGACTTACGCAGCAAATCAACTCTAAAAATGAAATGAATTAGACAAAAACATTTCAGTAGTCAGAGAACAAAACTGTTTTTTAATTAAAATTTGAGGATATCTGAAGGTGACAGAGCTATGGTTTGAAAGGATTAACAGATTACGACAATATTTATTTCCTTCCTGTGAAGTATGTGCAATACAAATACTCTAGAAATTACTAAAATAAATTAAAATAACTAAATTAATTAAAAAATACCTAAATTTAAAAACAATGCCTTCAAATTTAGTGCACAAAGTGTATAAAGATAGGTACCTTTGTTTTCTTTTTTTCTTATGTTATTTTATTTGATGAAATTAAAATAATTACCATTGTAACAGTACACAACATAAAAATAGTGGGCACTTATCGTATAACTGCAGTATTGCAGTACACAAATTTGGAACATCGAAGCAGAAAAACACGTGGCATTGTCGAACTGTAGTGCCAAATCAAGTACCCGTGTTATACAAGAGGCTACAATTTTATACCGGTTTTTCACCTCAAAATCTAGTACTCATATTATACAAGAATCGTGTTATACACAAAGAAATACGGTAATTGATGAAAAACAACCCCAAAGGCTGAATTATTATTTATAAAATTTATGTATGTACAAATATATCTTTGTTAATATATGATGTCAGTAGAAATACAGTAGATGAACTATAATTTATAAAGATTTGAGGAGCCTGACTCCATTGGGGACTGGCGGGGGGGCTCGTTTTCAAATAGTCCGACCTCAGCTATGCCTCTGGAGAGGATTTTTAAAAAGTAGAAGAAAGAGATTAATTTGAAAAAAGAAAAAGAAAAGAATAAATGTTGGTATGAAATGAAATGTTGGGTTAAGAAAATGGCCTAAACAGCCGTACCATATATATCAGAAGACATACACCAATACACAAGATGGAACTACATTCATAAAAATGTTAATTTAAAAATTTTAAGGTTTTTTTTTAAATTTTGAAGTTTTAGAATTTTAATATTTCTAACATCTAAAACATTGAAATTGAAAATATTTTTCAAAATATTTTTAAATATTTTTCCTTTTCATAGTTTATTGTTGGTTGGTATGAAAGAAAACTTTATTTTCTGGAACACCTGTCATAAGTCAATTCTTGGAAGTCAGTATCATGAGTATCACATGCCTTCCATCTACATTGGACTGACAAAGCTGGAAACAGTCCAGGACCTCACTTACTTGGGATGTGTCATTTCCTCTGATGCCAAGTTGGGCTAAGTGATAAACAATAGACTAGTAAAGAGAAACAAAGAATGTGGTAGACCTCACAAACTTGGAGCAATAGGAATAGGATTGTAAAGATTATGATGACAGATACCAACAGATTTAAAAGGCAACAAAAGATGTACTCACAAACTCATTTATTCATTCTTACTGCCGGTCAGAGAAAAGAAAACATTTGGAGCTAATTTCTTCTTTTTGATTTTAGACATGGTTACCCATGTAGCCATTTCTTCTTGCCATTTGCAATAATTATCAGGGGAAAAGTTGGTAATTTAACATGACCAACGTTGGCCATTTTCATTTTTTTCTTTTTCAGCTCCAGAAATATCTCTGTTCATCAATCCCGTTTTAACAAGGATGACAGACTTTTCTGCAGCTGCTGTAGAAAAACTTGCCTGTCCCATCAATGGACCTGCAACAGACATGAAAACCCCACCAAAATCTTTTTTTACAAATCCAAGCATTGATCATTTAGCATGAAAGTAAAAATGTTACACAAAGATATTTCAATGAAATTTTATATGAAGGTTGGGGGAGGTATGAAGACGTTGGTATAGTGAGTTATAGACGATTTGATTGTTTGTTCATGTTTTTGGTTCCAATTGGAAAAAACTTTCAATTCTTGACAATTTTTTCTGAAATTTAGTTAGAATGTTTCAGAAAACTCCAGAATTAAAAAATGGTGAGTTAGGGCCAATCCAATTGTTTGTTTACATTTAAAATTTAGATATTTTCCTAGGGGATAAATACAGATAGGTGATAAAAATCACGGCAATATATAGAGACAATATGATAATCAAAATAAGTTTTCTGTCAGAGATCTTTATATTTTTGAGATTTCTTTTTATTAATTCAAGTCCATATGGAGATGGCATTATGCCACAGAGGATGGTCTTGAGATCTTCGTGTGTGGGTCACTCCCAGGCAAGTTAGTGTCCAGCTTAAACAAATCAATGCCATTGGCATTTCTCCTTGCTGATCTGTCCTCGTCTCTCATATTCTTACACGTGGTTGCCCTCTGCACTGTTACAAAAATTAGCTCAAACTATGAGGAAGACGAGCATCAAGCTGGGAGGTGTGGGCGGTAAATCTCAAGCTGTGGCATCAGAACATCTTGACTGCAGCAGAGCTGTTTGAGCAGGAGTGTCGCAGAGCTGAAAAGGAAAAAAGACTAAACCAAAAGATCCGCCAGGCCCAGAAGCAAAATACTCAGAAATGAGATTAGCCAACGATGATGACGACAATGATGAGTGATAGTATTTATTTGCCTCCACATGGAGTCAAATATGACACAAGGTCAGGTTTGATATGGGGCCCCACACGTGTATGTGCTATAAAAGGCAAAAGATTACCCAGTCCCATCGGTTTGTGCCAGCTAAAACTGCTCTTTCCTACCCTGCGGATTAATACCAGGGATGATTAGAATTGTACCAAGACCAATCTAAAGCAAAGTAAAGTAGTTTCCCAGGTCTCGCAACTCATGAGGCAATGATTTTGTCTCCATTCTTCAAACAATCCATCGAAACCCAATCATTATTTGTAGCATTGTGGGTTTTTACAGGGCTCGGGTGCTAGCCCGACGGCCAAGATGGACTACCATACAAAGCTAAAAGGGTCCAACTACCTTGCTACAGGCCTTCCTCCATTATAACACAATCTGCTATAGCAGGTGCATGGTGTACCCAAAAATATTAATCTAGCTCCAAAATAGCTTAATCTAGCTCCAAAACAGCTGAATCTAGCTCCAAACAAGCTAAATTTTATCACAGCTCGATTGAAACGCTGTTGGTTTTCTTGGACCCAACCACCTGCGTTATAATAGGGACGCCTGTATTTATCCATAGCTGGGGTGGGGGATTCATGCCTTTCCCAAAGGCATTATTGCAAAGTGAATGCAAACTGTCCGAGCAGGAGTTTAGACTTGGTACACCGATTCCATTCTCTGTGTCATTAACCATTAGGCCAGCCACACCTCCTCACTCTTTCTTACCCTGCTGATTAATACCAGGGAGAATTGGAATCGTGCCAAGACCAATCCAATTAAATATCAATTACTTGTGTAATTGCTTTTCAGGCAGAGCTAAGTATTTCAGTCTCTCAATTTTTAACAATGAGTTCAAGTTTTACTGAATTTCCTGTGTCAGACTGCATTTTGAAACTTTTCTTTGCTACATACTGAACAATTCTTCATGAGCTGTTTTGTTTTATAGCCTGAATAGAGACAGCTCAACAAAACAAGTCCCAGCAAGTCCCAGCAAATTGAAGAAGTGGGGGCAGGCGGGCAGAAAGCATGAAGAGTCTATTGAGTCTATTGACAATTTTAAATGTTTAATAAACAAAGCAGTAAAATAAAACTTGCTTTTTTCTTCATGAATTTGACAAGTTTGATACCCATTTTCTAAAAAATAGTCAAAGGTAGATTTTAGAACACATCTACTCATATAATGAACAGTGTGATTGTCTTGGTTCTCTGTCCATAATCTACTCACATCATGAACAGTGTGATTTTCTTGGTTCACTGTCCAGATTCTACTCATATAATGAACAGTGTGATTTTCTTCCACTTAGAGGTAAAACGTTTGCTTTTCAAAAGTTAGTTTTTTCAAAAAAAGGCAAAAAGTGAAAACAGCTTTTGTTTTGCAGCGAGTCATTATAGAGGCAGCGCACACCCTCTTCCTCTCTTTTCTACACCCCATTCTTCTGTACCATGACTTCTGATGACTCAGCCTGACATATCATCCTAATCATTCTTGGTGTTTGTAAATGCTCAAAAATTTTGTTTACAAGATTATACTAACTAAAAACTGAATGGAAATCAGTTCATATATGGCTACGATGAAGGGGAAGTAGCTACATTACAGTTTTCCATATTTCGGATTATTATTTACCTCTTTTTAATATATGGAAAAATATCTCTCAATCAGAAACAAATTCCTGGATCCGCCCCAAAATTCAATCAATTCTTTCTTTGCCCATGGCCCACCATTATATAAAATTTGATCCAAATTCATTGAGAACTTTTGGAGATTTTGTGTGTACAAACAAAAGTGAATACATAAATATATGAAAAAAAATGAAAAAATATCTTTCAATCAAAAAGATTCCTGGATTTGCTAAAAAATTTAAGTTTTTCCTAAGCACACCCTCATACAAAATTTCCTTGAAATTCACTGAGAACTTTTGGAGATTTTATGTGGACACATAGCTATGATGCAGGGGAGGTTTTGTACATGGATTCATCCCAAAATGTAATCAATTCTTAGCTAATGGCACACCCTTTTTCATCGAGATTCATTGAGAACTTTTGGAGATATTGTATGTACAAACAGACAGAGAGACATGAGTGAATTACCTCTTCCAACTTTGTTGGCAGAGGTGAACAATATGTCTATATTTTCCCCATTTCAAAATATCTAATCAGGCATTTTTTAGCTTATTAATCACTGCTACCCATAACACTAGTTTATTGCTGGGTTTAGGTTATTCATGTGTCCTGACATTTATATGTATCTATGTATCTATCTATGTATCTGGAGTTCGCCCAGCCCTAACCGTTCATAGTAGAAACTTGAAATTTTGCACACACACTCCCCTCAATGAGTAGGGAAAATGTTTGGTAAAGATCTACATCCATTAACCAACTCAAAAAAAAATAGAAACAGTGTATTTTGCCAGTAATTTTTTGTGCTTTTAATCAGTTAGACCCTAACAATCTTCCTAAAAGTTGTTAGTTTTTAGAAAATAACTTTTTTATGGTTTTACGAGGCAGGTTTTATTTACAATGTAACTGTATGGTAAACAGGACCGTTATTTCCAGTCTGTTGTATGGAATTGAGGCTTCAAAGCATGTTGTTACTTCCTTTGTGAATGTTGTTAACTAGGTTTCTTTGATATTTTAATGACGATTTTTCTCACAAAAACGTTAATGAAAGTACAGAAAAATCGTCATTAAAATATCAAAGAAGTCTCTCAAGGGAAGTAACCGAATACTTCAAAGCCTCACTTCCATACAATGGACGGAAAGTAATGGTCCTGTTTACCATACAGTTACATTGTAAATAGAAACCCCCCTCATAAAACCTTAAAATACTTCTTTTTTTTCTACAAACTAACAACTTCTAGGAAGAGTGTTATGGTCTAATGGATTAAAAGCACAAAAAATTACTGGCAAAAAAAAAATTGTTTCTCTTTTTTTCTCGACTTGGTTAACGGATGTAGATCTTTACTAAATGTTTTTTTTGAAAATTCCCCCCAAATAGGTTTATAGACCAATTTAGCATAAACTTACATTGCATATTGAACACCCCATTCTATATGCAATGTAAATTTATGCTAAATTGGTCACTAGTTTGTACCAACTTGTTTTTTGAAAATTCACGTTTTTTTAGTGATCACAGCCTAACAAAAGGCGAGAGAAGTAACTTATTCATTGATCATCCTTTTTTTCCAACTTTTTAAATGATCACCTCCACAGCATATATCAATGGCAGTGATTCATAATTTCTCTTGGAATGCTAGTTTTGTATAAGATTCTTAATGCATTATAAGAAAACCATTTTGCGAAAGAGGCAAAGTCTTATCGTTGTCAGTCTAATCTATGTATAAACAATCTGCTGCTCCAAAATTGCTTGTGGCTCTTTTGGAAAATAGAAGCAGCCACTGACTCATTTCATAAATATCAGTTAATTATGGCTTACAGAACAAGGATTCATAACCCGTGATGGAAATGGGTTTTGGAAACTAGGCATACAGTAAGGCTGGGGTTGGGAACTAGGTATGCGGAAAGGATGGGTTTGAGAACTAGGTATATGGTACGGTTGGGTTTGGGACCTAGGTATATGGTAAGGCTGTATTTTGTGAACTTTGTATACAATAAGTCTGGGTTTGGGAACTAGGTATACTGTAAGGCTTGTTTCGGGTGGAACTAGGTATACGGTAAGGCTGTGATTGTTTGTTTGTTTTTTGTGTTTAACAGCACATCGACCCTTGGTGGGTTATTTAGTGCCGAATTCAGTAGAGGGAGGGGGGATCCCATGTCCCTGTGACTACAGACTTGAGTGGGGAGAATCCCAAATCCCTGTCACTGAGATAAATGCCACAAGGACTGGGATAAAGGGGGGGAAGGTGGGGGGATCCCCAAAGCTTCTCAGGACAAATCCTGAGCATGCTAATGATGATCGCCTCCCGACCAGCTGGCCAAGATATCCTGTGCAACTTCTCCCAGGACGATACCAGAGCATGCCACAAGGACCCCTGAAGGGCCGTGGTTCTCTGAACTTCAAGGCTATGGTGGTTTCAAAGAACAGATACTACACTTTGATCTTAGCCAAAAGGCTGGGAAGCCGGCTGTGATTGGGAACTAGGTATACAGTAAGGCTGGGTTTGGGAACTAGGTATACAGTAAGGCTGGGTTTGGGAACTAGGTATACAGTAAGGCTGTGTTTGGGAACTAGGTATACAATAAGGCTGGGTTTAGGAACTAGGTATGCAGTGTGTCTGCGTTTGGGAACTAGGTATACAGTAAGGCTGAATTTGGGAACTAGGTATATGGTAAGGCTGTGTTTGGGAACTAGGTATATGGTAAGGTTGAAAATAAAAGTTAAATTATTTTGTTACTGGTAATCACTTGTTGCAAAACACGTTTATAGCTGCATGTGTGTATACATTTTTCTATCTATTGTAAAACTCCAGGACAAAGTCAGGAGTTGACTTTGTTTTCCTACTGTAACAAGAACAACAAGAACAATCTGCACCAAAACTAGGGGTGTAAACCAATATGTAAAATCCTCATGACCTAGTGATTGCTAAGCTGGTGTCTTACTGACTGAGCTAAATTGACAAGTCTTAGATATTAGCAAACATTTATCATACAGATATGCATTGACTTATTTTGGCTATTATATTTCTATAATTTTTTATTTAATATATATACAATACAAGTTTCAGTAATGATCTTCAGTCAGAATAGAAGTAGGAGTGGAGTTTGACCATTCAGCAGCCAGTCTTATTTCACCTATCTAATCTAGCTAGCTAGATGTTCATATCTATCTGTCTCTCAGTCTGTTGATATCTCTCTGTCTGATCAGATCTACCTATCTATCAGTCTGGTTATATCTATTTATCTATCTATCAGTCTGTTCATATCTATCTATCTATTTATCAGTTTGTTCACACCTATCTGTCTATCTCTGTTTATATTTATCTATTTATCTATTTATCAGTCTGCTCATATCTATCTATCGTTCTAGCTAGCTAGCTAGCTGGCTCTTTAGACAGATAGAAAAATATTATTGTATTAAAAAATTAAATACATACATTATCTCCATAATCCAGACAAACAGACAAAGATGTTAGGAAAAATGACAAAAAATATTTCGACTCTTCTAACAACAACAAAACAAGATCCAAGAAAGTAAGAGAAATTTTAAAAGAAAAAAACATTTTTCTGATTATTTTCCAATGGAGTTGTAAAAATTTCATTTTTAGAAAAAAATGCTGCAAAATCATGTCTGACTCCTCCAGTAAACCATGATCTGCTGCTGTTTCAAGATTCACTCAGACTCAGTTGCTCCCATTTCATATGACACAAGAGGCAGTTACGGCACTCCACTGTGTACAATCTCCAGCCAATCTGGTAGTGTCATTCCACCTTCTGTTGACCAGTCAAAAGTACCTGTCTATCATCAGCTCATCTTGGGCCATCCTCTCTTTCTTTGGCCTATTGGTATCCATTCGATGGCTTGATTCACAGGCCTTGTTTTGGGGAACCTCAAGACATAGCTTCACCAACAGAGGTCTTGTCTGCAAATGGTGGTTGATATAGGGAGCTGTTGTGACTCAAGAACCACCAGCATAAATACTGAAACATTTGCTCGTTTTTCCTCCATTTCAGACTTGAAATTGGAAAAGAAGAAGCTAACACACACTATTCATAATCTAGTCTGGCACAAGATCATAATTGTAGAGCCCCAAGTGAGGACCTGATTCACTAACATTAGCCTGCTTATTAATCATCAATGTACTACAAGTAACTAATGCTGATACTTGATAAACTTTGCTTAGTCTGGCACAAGGCCACAATCAGAGGGACACCTAGTTTGGATCAATCTCACAAAAAATAACTTGCAACTAATCACACTGCAACCGTGCACATTAGAAGTATGGCCACAATTATGGACAACTAAGGAATCCATGGGTAGTAAGGTGAGTTGTGACAGTAGAGTTAATGTAAGTGCAAGAAGTGTTATGCATATCATATCTAGAATAGGGTTGCCAAATGTCAGTATTTTCTAGGACATTTAGATCTTGATATCTTTATCCAGAAGGAATTTTTTAAATTCTTCAAAAGTCTGGAATTTCAGTTTCTATCATTTCCTCCATGGAAAAAAACCCACAAAACTGTAATAACAAGAGAGAGAGAGATAGAGAGAGAGAGGGGGGGGGATACCTGTACTGTGTTGTTAGTTTAACAGTTTTATGGCTAGCATGTAGTGCCATATACTGCTTTTTCTTATTCTTCAGCCAGAAGCATTGATTCTTTTCATATTGCTATTACAGCCATAAATGAAATGTTGAAAGTATACCATGTTTTTCTTATGGCTTTTTTACACTGTAGAGTTTGTTTTTCTTGCTTTGCATTTAAGGCTTTTTAGAACAAGAAAAAACAACAGTTTAACCGAGTGTACAACAAATGGTTTAATTGAGTGTACCCATGAGTATTTTGGATGATGTTCCAGTACTTTTGCATATATTTTATAAATAACTTATAAAATGTTAACTTCCAGAGGATCCACTCCAACACATGAGGCCAATTCAACTCCATATCCAATACAAACACCCTCAGTTTCTAACACACACTGCCTGCTTCTAACATTTGGTCCCTTATATACATAAAAAACAAAAATGGCCGACTATGTAGTGCCCTCTATATGCACACAACATACAAGGGGATCAACTCCCATCTCAACAAGGTTAACATAAAATACAATATTACTTAATTACAATATACAGAGTACAACAATACAAGTTACTTAACGTGACTTAACATTATTTTAATCAATTCAACGAAGGGTGGGGCAGGGGGCATGGTCAAGGGGAGCCTTACTTACTAAAGCTCAGCCCAGTGGGCCTTAAGTGGTAGATAATCCTCTGCTGCTTCTTGGATGGTACTAATTAAATTATTGTTATTAAATTATGAACATTTTACAGAACATTTTATTTTAG
>VCCN01001489.1:2514835-2531046 GCA_006491835.1 Architeuthis dux | reverse complement strand
TTTTTTTTTTTCAGCAAGTATTTTACATTTTTATGTCGGTCTATCTCAATTTTTAACGTGTATCTCGTTTATTTTTATGACAAAATTTGACTGACGACAGGTAATCCTAAAAATAAATAAATACACTTAAATCATTATCTTTCTTTTTCTTAGTCTGAATTATTCCTAGACATGATCATCTTTTATTCATTCAAATTAACTGACATCCAAAATTGGTTCATTTCAATTCCCTTCGATTCCTTCAAAAACGGGGCCAAAGAGAAAATACCACGCAATCTTCATTTATTGCTACTACTACTAGGGTTTTTTTTACATTTTTTAGAAGTTTAAATAATCTAATTTATCCCTATTCTTTATAATACAAATCTTTCCAAATGTTCTGCTATATTTGAACAGACCTGCCTTTATTTGTGCGAGACATTATTAAGGCATAGTTGCAGTCTAGGTCACCATTCCCCAAAATATATTTTTAGTAAACAAGTACAATTCATCAGATTTTCTTGTTAAAGGAACTCATAGAATTAGGATTTTAAATTAAACACCTTGATTATATTAACAAAATATTTTTAAAAAATGTCGTACCTAGTGACGACGTAGCTAGAAATTTGGGGGCTCGGGGGGCTTGGCTCCAACATTGTGAGATTTGATGAAAAAGGAAAATTTGAAATAAACATGCACTATAATTTAATTGGTGAAAAACAACCCCCAAAGGTTTAATTTTTATTTATGCAATCCATGTATGTACAAATACATCCTTGTTATTGTATAATGTCAGTTGTCAGCAGAAAAGCAGTAGGTGAACTACTATTTATAAAGCTCCCCCCATCGGTTGGGGGCCCAGGGGACAGTTTCAAATAGCCCCCCCCCCTCCTCTTCAGCTTCGTCTCTGGTGAAACTATTTAATTTTTTCTTTCTATTTTTTTTTTTTTTTTTTTTTTTTTTTTTCTTCTTAAATCGTTAATATTTTATTTTTCTCCTCTTTTGATAATGCGTTAGTCTAGGAAACTCAACCCCTCCTTACAACAATGATTTATCTACCGAAATAAATCTTTGTTTGTATACCTAAATATTCAGAAGGAATATTGTATTGAGCTTGCTTCTAATCTTCCAAAATGAGAGGGCTTGCCAATAATCAGCATTCAAAATCTTGTTTTTCAACTGGGCTCGAACACCGACCACTGGCGCTGGTGGAAGGAAAGTACGCAATTGTCTCAGCCACCACGTAGGCCTTTGCATCCCATTTTTTAGGTTCTGACATTTAATTGCAAAAAAGGTTGAATCTTCTGCCAATTTCAGAAAAGAAATTTGAAGAATTAGAATTGCTGAACTGTCACTTTTTCTTCCTCATCAACAACTATTGGTGATGCTATTTATTTATGAATGATACGGGAACTCCCCCAATTAACGTAGTGGTTATGTGCCTGAAAACCACGACTTTAACTGAAACAACGTTAAGTGAAACCGATTTTATCATAGACACAATTATATAAATATTTAATTTTCTTGTATGGTAAGGGTAGGAATTATGTGACAAACTGATGTCTAGTCAGAAAAATCACCTAATTCGCAATTCCACCAACAATGTATATGATCGTATATTTATATATTTCTTTTCACAACGACGTTATAATGAAACAACGTTAATCGAGGAGTTCCTGTACATGAAATGTGGCACAAGGTCGAGCAGGGGGAGCGGGGGCGGATGGTGAAGGTCTACAATATCCTGACTTTTTAACAAACAATCTTCCATATCCCTTTCACCACAACGTCGCATTTATTCCGAACACTCTCATGACACAATCAGCATAACAACCCTATCTCACTATGATCTTAAACCCTTATTTACAATTTTTGTGTTGGGTGCGGAGGCGTAGCTGAGGTGTGTGGGGTGGGGATGAACCAGCCCCAGCGGGGGAGTGGGGCAAAAGCAAAAGCTTTATAAATAGTAGTTCACCAACTGCATTTCTACTGACATTATACAATAACAAGGATATATGTGTACATGCATGAATAAAAAAATTCAGCCCATGGGGTTTTGTTTTTCACCAATTAAGTGATAGTGCATGTCTATTTATGGCAAAATTTCCCTTTTCATCAAATCTCACTAAATGTTGGCGGGTGGAGGGACCTCGAGGTGCCCCCAAATTTCTAGCTACGTCACTGGTTGGGTGTGAGTAAAAAGATGGATTTTTATTTAGATTTTTAAAAAGTATCCCCAATGATTTCATTAAGTGATATATACAAAAGATTGATGATACGAGGTGATGATATTTAGTCTCACCTTAATATGATGCTAGAGAGAGGGAAAATAGACCCTCTTCGATTTCTAAGACTCCTTCCGCCCTCCACTCCCCACTTTTTTATTCAGAAGGAGAGAACTCTTAATAGAAAGGAATGACGCACTACTGCATTTCAATTGCTATTCCAACTATGCATTTTTATATTTATTAATACATTTAACCCCCCCCCCCTCTCTGTGGATTCTTTTAAAATGCAATGTAATTCTATAAGCACGTGCTCCCAATCGCTTACTCAGCAGAATACAAGCTATTTGTCTAATAATAGATTGTGTGGTTTTCTATAAGAGAGAGAGAGAGAGAGAATGAATGAATGAATTTGAATGTGGTTGTTAATGTTGTTTATTTCCCCACGGATAGATATTCTGTTCACTATTCGTTCAGACTCTGTTCTGCTTCGTTGTGCAATAATCCCAATTCCATGTGTATTGCAGGTTGTTGGCTAATTATTTAATTCCATTCCGTGATAGTTGTAAACTGGGGCTTCCCAAACAGCACCTCCCCTCTGGATTAAAAGGAGGTAGGATCAGGAGAAAGAATGTTGTTATAAAAACAAGGTCCCTCCCTATCCCTACGGATATATATTCTGTTCACTGTTCGTTCAGTCAGTCTCTGTTTTGTTTCGTTTCGTTGTGCATTAATCCTAATTCCATCCCTTGATAGTTGTAGATTGGAGCTCCATCTCCCAAACAGCACCTCCCCTCTGGATTAAAAGGAGGTAGGATCGGGAGAAAGAATGTTGTTATAAAAACAAGTCCCTCCCTATCCCTACGGATATATATTCTGTTCACTGTTCGTTCAGTCTCTGCTTTGTTTCGTCGTGCAATAATACTAATTCCACGCGTTTGCACATTGTTGCGAATGTTAATGTGACTATTCTTCAACATTTATTTTATCAAAATATTACTTATTTTATTAAAAAACATCTAAATAGCAATTTCTGACATCCAGACACAACCAAAAAAAAATCAGATTTAGGTGAAAAACATCTAAATAGGCAACACTGTGTTGGTTAACCATTTCATTTCATTTCACCCAGTGATACTTGTAGACTGGTGCTCATCTCCCAAACAGCACCTCCCCACTGCATTAAAAGGTGGTAGGATCAGGAGACGGAATGTTGTAATGAAACTAGGTCAAATGAGAGAAAATGGGGGTGTGGAAGATTGTGTTACAGCTTGCTTGTAAAATCAACATTCGAAATACTGGATTTTACCTGTGCTCGAACACTGACTTCTAGCACTGATGGGGAATACATATTTCAGCCACTGTAAATATATTTACTAAGCTTAGGTTAGCAAATATCACACGGCCATAAGAGTGGGTCCCCTATGAGGATCAAGGTCTTTTCACTTGGGCAGTTCCACGACAGTAAAATTTCAAAATGTTAAAATTCTATATTTTTTAGAAAATGATGTGTTACCAAAAGGATATGTAATAAAATGTTATAGTCACTAAAATATAAGTAAAATTTTTGTGGCATAAATTTCTAAAAACCACCACACTTACAAACTTATTAACAATTTAATACACGTGGAACATTTTGATGCCCTAGATCAGTGTTTTTCAACCTTTTTTGGCCCAATGCCCCCCCCCCCATGACACCTAGCTACCTGTCAAAGGCCCCTGTAGTTTAAATATGAGAAGTATTCAACACAGATTTTTTAGAGACACTAGCTGAAAATAGCCCCCCCCCCCCCTCCCAAACGGTGGTTATCCCCAGCATATGGAGCCCACGGCTGTTAAACCTCAAGTTAAGTGAGGATTTAATGTTTTACAGTCGTAGGCTCCATATAGCTGGGGATAATGAATATTAAAAAAAAATTGAATAGTAATTTCGACTTGTTAAACAATACAACCTTGTTTAATTTTAGTTATGAAAACAAAAAAAAACAATAGTTTTTTTTGGTTAAAACACAATATTCTATTGCTCAACATTATATCTGTTATGCTTTTAAGGAAAATAAAAAGTCGATTGAATGTTAATAAAAATTGAAGGTGAATTAGGTGTTGTTTTTAAGTTAATAGTGGGCACTTACAAAAGGTGCAGTTTACTCTTTAATTTACTCCAAACAAACTGAAATATGAGGGTAAATTTAAATTTTTAAAAAAACTCTTTTTTTTAAACTTAAGTTTTATTTACTGCAGATAAATTGAAAAGGATGGCGAAATTTAAGTAAAAATCATAGTTGTTAATGTACGACAGTAACTTTTAGTACTTAGAAAAGGTAACAATTAAGATTCGGTTTAAACTTATTTTTTGTCTGTTAATTCTTTAATGACAGGCATCCTAATATTGAATAGCAATTAAGTAATTTTATGTGCTTCATGAAGGTAAATAATAGCTGAAATTAATACTATGGGTTTTGGTTAAAAATTGGTTTAGTTTACATCAGTTTTTATAGAAAGAATTTTTTTATTCACCTTTTAATGTAATATCATATGAATACTAAAAACAAAATTGAACCCCTAGTGAAATAAAAGCAGTAAATGTAAAAAGAATTAAATAATAATTTTGACTTTCTTAGTTTTAGTTATGTAAACAAAAAACAAAGATATAGCCATCTTAGTATTCTGTACTTAAAAATTATAAATGTTACTTTTTGTACAATCTTAAAATCAAACATTGTGACAGATAGGTTAAGCAAATCTCTATTGTATATGTGGTAGCTTGTCATTATACAGAAAAACATCAACATTCAGTTCAAAGGTTTTATTAAGGAAAATGTTATAGTAAGTATATCAATGAATTTCTAATGGGTGCTCATTATCAAATTAATTGTGGCTGCAAGGCAATTTAAAAGGTTTATTAAAATATAAATTACTTAAAAGTATATACAACATGAATTTTTACTACTACTAGTGTGAACCTTGAGCTTGATGATGTTTAACATGTGTGGCAATATCTGGCTCGAGCTTTGACAAATAGTGAGGGAAAAGCAATGAAAAGCAGTTTTGATTTGATTTATTTTTTAAAACAGGAAATTTCCCATATTGGTAGCAGCCATATTTCATGATATCCTATGCAATTAAAGATTTGTTTCGCTTTGTCATTCTGCAAGTAGATTTCTTGTTCTTCAACCTTGCAAATGAATGGATTCATAATCCATAGAATAACAGTAACACTGCAGTGTATTAAGCACAATAGTTTGCCACTTGCCACTTACTTGTATAGATGAAAAGGTTGGCAAAGTAAGCATTTAATAACTGCCTAATGCTAAGTCCTTCTTGTTTGTAAGCAGATACTACTTAACAACAGCCGTTTGTAAATCAGAATCATAATTAAGGTCCTTAGTCACCTCAACGCCCCCTTGAAACAACCCCTGCACCCTGGGGTGGGCATTTACCCCCACGTTGAGAACCACTGCTTTAGATGGTCCAGGTGATCAAGGAATAAATTTACTAGATTTCCAAAAAAGAAAATAAGCACAGCCACTTATACATTTTTAGTTTGACTGATGTTTCAATTTGGTTGTGAATTCCACGTTACGTCCGATGCCGAAACGATGAAGATTTTAAATTTGTAAGAGACACAGTGACTCACATCTAATCAGAGCTCTGGTGCAAAGCAGATTTTCATTGCCTTATTAAAGCATATTAGTTTGCTCAGGTTGCTTATAGATATCTAGAAATCCTGGTGTCGGACATAACAGTTTTATGTTACGTTACGGCTGTATAATAGATTGTTAGGTGGAGGATATTCAAACCATTTTGGGCCTTTTATAGGCCATCAGCAGCCTGTTCCTACGACAAAGTTCACTGAATTTGTTGTTTGTAATTCTGATGATAAGAGTTGTATGACTCAAGAGTGTGAAAACTGCAAAGATAAAATCGAGGAACTGACAGAATTTTTGAATTATGTTGAGAATCAGTTATTAAAATACTACCAGCAGGGCCCCAGACTAACTTTATTCACTATCGTCCCGGAACACAATTTTAACTGTCCCGAAAGAAATGTATATGTCCCGAAAAACAATCCTCACCAAAATACTTTTTAAAAAAAGAAAAGAAAATAAGATATCTTTCCCAGGGAAGATATTTGTTCGCCCCAAACCCATTTTTAACCGTCCCCCAGGACGACATTAATTTTAAGCCCTGACTACCAGTGGGATTCTGTAACAGACAAGTTGGAAAAGGCTGACATTTTCTCAACTGCACAGAATATTTTTTGATACTCTGTGTAATCTGATCAAGCCATTCCTGCTCCATGTTTACATAATGAGAAAGCAAGCCAAATATCTGGATGAATGTAAATCAGTGAATTCGAAAAAGATTGTGCTGCTGCTGGTAGACTTTTCAGAAAATGCCACCCTTTCTCATCAGAATGAAATTTCTATTGTTTCCATTGGTGTCATGGCCAAGCAACTATTTTCACTTGTTTTGTGTGGATCAATGCACAGCCTGAAATAACTGAATCAATTGTCACTATTTCTGATGAATTACGACATGATAAATACAGAGTACATGTATTCATGAACTATATTTTCAACTTTCTGAAAAAGAAATGCATCACAGTAGAAAGCATTGATATTTTTTCTGATGAGGCAAGTTCACAGTTTAAACGGAAATATCTCTTTTCAAACCTGTTTAAGTGGCAAGAAGAATTTGGTCTTCAGCTGCGATGTATTCTTTGCTACATCGCATGTAAAAGGTATTGTCAACAGTATGGGTGGGGGGATGGACTGTGAAGCGATCGGTCTGGGGGCATGTAAGAAGTTCGAAAGCTGTTACTAAAACCCCACTTGTTTTTTATGTGAGAGAAATCCTGGAATGCATGTATCTTTTGTAAGTAAGAAGCAAATCATGGCCAAGAAAGATGAACTGGATGAACAGTGATAAAATGTAACCAGTATTCCAAATACACACAAAATCTTCTTTTTAAAAAAAGAAAAGAAAATAAGATATCTTTCCCATCTATTTTTAATGACTGCTGACATTTCATCAGCTACTACCCTTACAATAGTAATAATCTAGGTAGATGATAGTGATTGTGCGGCAGGGCTCCAGACTAACTTTTTTCACTACTGTCCTGAAAAAAAATTTTGACCCTCCCAAAGTAAATGTAAATCGTCCTGAAAATTTTTTTTAACTGTCCCGAAGGAAATGTAAACGGTCCCAAAATCAAAATGTTGTTTCTTTACTTTGTTATTATCATCTATAGTTGCTAGTTGTTTGTAGCATAATAAAAACACCATTAAAATGTTGAGGAAATAAATAATTGTCAAATTCTAAAGATGTGTTCGGGACAAACAAATATCTTCCTCGGGATGCCTCCGGGACGGAAAATTATTTTTAAATCACTTCCGCCCCAGAGGCGTCCCAGGGAAGATATTTATTCGTCCCAAACACATTTTACTGTCCCACCGGACAGCGTTAATTTTGAGTCCTGTTGTGCAGACATTTCTATGGACAATCCTGAATCAAATGCAGAGAGCAGTAGGCTTGCAATGGAGTTAGAAATTGGACACTGGGTGCTGGTGAATTTTGAGGGTAAGCATTGGTGAAATTATGGATTTACTTGGGTGGTACCAATTAGTCGTCATAGTCATGCACAAGTGTGAGACTGGCAAATTCTGGTAATGGCCTGACAAGGAAGACATGATTCCTTATGATACTTCTGAAGTTGTGAGAAAGATTGATCCTCCTGTTGGCGCAGGCAATTGTAGACAGTTTGAATTCAAATTTTAAAGGTGTTGCTGCTTTCTAATTTGACTTTCTAGTTTGGCTTAAGATACAAGTTGAGATTAATTAGGATTCTCTTTTGTTTTTGATGTAAATCAGTTTTTAAAATCAATTATTTTTAGCTGTGTTTGCTTTGAATTTATTTATTTGGAATTAAAATCCAGTCTTCAATTGTTAATTTCTTTTACATTGAGGTTGTTGAAAAGGTTAAATTGAGGATCTAGACAGTTTTATTGATGTCAAATGTAATAATTCTTCTGCCACTTTTGGGTCTGTCAAACAGGTTATTTTCAGACATTGTATGTCTGACACCATACAATGTTATGTCTGACACCAAATAGCAGTCCTTAAAACCTGCTTTAGTGGAGTTACTTTTAAATCCATTTCATGCTGATTAAATAAGTTGGGGATATGTACTTTGAGATTGGGTTCATGAAATCTTTCTTTCATACAATGTTACGTGCTAAATTTAAATCACAGAACTTTAGCAATACATGTTAGAAGTTGAAAAAACACAATCTGGTACAGTATTAAGACTCTTCTCATATTCTAAGCATGTACATTTGATATATTAGTGTCTGATTGTTATGTCGGACAGCAACAGAACTGCCCACTTGCAAATTCGAGATTAGCTTGCTAACCACTCAAATGCCCTGATGTCTCAATCAAGTGAATCTGGTTATTTTTAGAAACTGTCACCAAATCTGTCAACATAGGTTTCTTTCAGTTTTCAAGTTAGTCTGGCTGGCTATGTATGCATGGCACGTACAGACCACACCAACAGAGCTAGAGGGCTGAAAAGTTAAACATTTACTCCTTATGTCTAGAAGACACATGTTTTCTTTTTAAATTTCCCCCTAAATAGGTTTTTAGCTGGGGTTCAATTTTCAACTTAAATTTATGCTAAATTGATCCCTTAGTTTGTGTCTGGCAGCATTCACTCTTGTTTTTTGAAAATTCAGACTTTTTTAGTGATCACTGTCCAAAAAAAAGGCAAGAGAAGTAACTTATTCATTGATCACCACTTTTTCCGATTTTTTAATTCATCACCCTCAACATGGCATTCTGCCAATAGACATTGGTCACAAGACAGCTTCTATTGAGTGACTAACCAAACCTGGGGTTTTTTTAAATTTGAAAAGCCCACACTACAGTAGCAACCTACCTCCTAAGGCAAATGGTTCTCAAACTTTATTGTATGATGGCAATCTGAGAAATATATTTGACTCACTTTACTTCATTAAAATGTGAATATACATTAGTATATATTAGACCATAATATGTGTATGGAACTATAAATAAAAGAAATGAACTGGTGGCAAGGTGCAGACACAAACAAATTTTTATTAATACAACATACTAGACAATAATTTTAACAGACTAATATATAAAAATCAAAGATTTACACAAATTACACTTAGTAACATTTTTTTTATTTTAATATAATATCTCACCTACATATAATTTAGTTATATTCACACTCCTAGTAAACCCATAATAATAAAATTTATAGTATTAAAAACTGACGGATATATAAAATATATTTTCTTTAAATAACCACTTATAACCGTAATATATAAATTTGCAATTCAAAATTAAGAACGCTGGTGTAGGAAACTAACACTAACAGAGAAATCAGGGTATATATAAGATCAAGTATAATTTTTAAGATCATTGCTCACCTGAAGATTCACTAATAAGTGTGAAACAAATTTGTTGTGAGGACTCCATAAACTTATAACTCCTTTGGTAATTCCAAAGGAGTTATAAGTTTATGGAGTCCTCACAACAAATTTTGTGTAAATTACATTACTGTAAAAAACCCATACCTGATTAATGTGCTTGACTAAAAAAAAGTTGAGATCTCACAAAATCTATTGATAAAAGCACTAGATTGGCAACTCTGTGGTGGAAGCGGGAGAGACATAATACTCGTACTTGACATATTCAAGGCTCGGAATACATGTTTGCATATTTTGAAAAAAATTACGCAGCACACTTGGGAGGTAGTTGTGGCACAGTTTAAAAACCACTGTACTATGGTACAGATTCCCCCATTTTTAAATAAGGGTCATGCAGGGTGTTACCCAGGTATTTGATTTCCACACCGTTCTTATAGGATTGGGAAATTTTCCGAGGTCCATATTTTTGTATTTTGAAAATGGCCAAAAAGACACTAAAAATGGTCAAATCATGCCAAAAAATGGCCAAAATCATCAAAACAGAGCACAGCTTAATTGGTTAAATTAGAATTAGGTTTCTATTGCGAATTAGCCGTTAATCGTCTATTGAGAACGCTGGCTAACACCAAGGTCTGTCACATTTTGCCTACATAGATAGTAGTCTTTATAGTTCTTGCGTGTCACAGGTTGGAGAATGACGATTACGTTTCTCTGTTACTTGTCGACAGCCACTGTTCTTGTTTACCTGAGACACTCTGTACGATTTTATGTCACCTGAACCTCATAAAAGGTCATTGAATGGTTTATTTGCTTTTTTTCAATTTTTTTTTTTCAAATTTAATTACTCAGCAAATCATTATCAGCCATTACAAGTCCACTACTGGAAAAAGGCTCCTTCCATGTTGACTGTGACTGTGCTATCCTCTGCCATGTCTTGCTGGCAATCCTTTCTATCTCATGTCTCCATTTTATGTCTGGTCTACTGCATTTGCTATCCCTTGGGAATCAATATGCTAACTTTTTGCGCCATATGTTATCCTTTCTTCTAGCTATGTTTCCAGCCCATCTCCATTTTCGTCACTTAATTAAATCAATTAAAACCTTCCCAGAACTGACATGAATACACATAGCAAATATCTTACTCTATATTACTTTAATATTTAGATTACAAAAATAAGACTTTGGACATTAAAACATGGTATTTTCCAGGGCTCTGGAGTCGGAGTCAGAAAAATCTTACTGATTGGAGTCGGTCGGTAAAAATATACCGACTCCGACTCCGACTCCAACTCTGTGTAAATGTAATTTTTGTTGGGCAGAATTTTCAGAAAACAAGAGTGACTGCTGCTGGACACAAACTAAGGGATCAATTTAGCATAAACTTATATTGTAAATTGGTAAAGGCTTAATTGGTAAAGCAGTCCAGGCTAAACTGGCTAGGGGATGTGGGTTTGAATCCCAGTTAACCTCTCTGGCATGAAGTTTCTCCCTGAAAATTGCATTTTACCCCCAAAAAACGGTTGTAGGTTTTAGATATTTCACTCTGGATGGTTATAAACTATAATTTCCAAAGAGTTCTATGATTTTGGAAGCAAAAAAATGCATTTTTAAGTCTGAATAAAAAGTAACATTTAGAATTTTAAAGTATGGAACGCTAAAATGGCTATCACTATCATTAAGTTTTTTGTTTACATAACTAAAACTAAGCAATTATTCATTGATGTCTTTTGGCAGCATGCCATGTTGGGGGTGATCAATTAACAAATTCCATGATAAAAGATAAATAAACAATTATACATTGTGTATTGTTTAACAAGTCGAAAATATTATTCAATTTTTTTTGTTTTCTTTTTTATATTCCCTGCATTTATGTATTATTATTGATAGGGGTACAATTTTGTTTTTAGTATTCATTTAATCTATAAATATTACATTTTAAAACTATATTCATCACAAATTCTCTCTCAACTGAAGCTAACAGTTTTGTTTTTAGTTGAAGTATTATAAATCATTATTATCAATTTTTATTAATACTATTTACGTTCATCTTGATTTTTAGTTGCTTTTTATCACAACTTTACTTTCCCTTTGGCAATGAATTAACAAAAACATTGATATTATCTACGGAAGGATAACTGTGCCTAAATTTATAATTATATTAGAAATGAGAACACTCTCCCTGTCTCTCACTCTCCCTGTCTCTCACTCTCCCTGTCTCTCACTCTCCCTGTCTCTCACTCTCCTTGTCTCTCACTCTCTGCCTCTCTCTCTCTGCCTCTCTCTCTCTCTGCCTCTCTCTCTCTCTCCCTGTCTCTCTCTCATATATAACATAAATAAACCAAATAAGAATAATTCAATAATTCAATAATTAAATGAATTAATTCTCATAATAAAAGATTCCTTTTTTCTTTTTTTGAAAAATGAAACAATTATACATTTTTTACTTTGAATTCTATTGCTTTCTCAAGAGATTTTCACTTTAACCCCATGAAACTAAAATTTAAATATTTTTATGCACTCCACTACTTAAATCTAAAGGTTTGCCAAATTTTTCAGAGACATATTTTTTCTAGAACCCTTCCAAATATTCCCAATCATCAACAGAGGTAATTCTGATATGTACTTGAAATAACTCATACATACTGGAGTAACACCTGAGAATCATTGCCTAACTCAAGGTTTTACGGCCATAGGTTCCATATAGCTAGGGATAACTACCCGGAAGGCAGATATTTTCAGCTAGTATTTATAAATGCAAGTGAAATCACCCTTGAAATGGCTTAAAAGAAATATTTTCAAAAGTCTTTTGAGTTGTTAAACCTGAAGAGTATCTTAAAATGTTAACTAGAAAGCACTCAGAGAGCGCATACCTCTGCCACCCCCCATTATCGCTAAAAACTGAATTAGTTCACAAATAGTTATGATGCAGGTAACTTTAAAAACATTCCAGGATCTACCCCAATATTTAATCAGTTTTTCCTTAGCTCATGGACTACTCTTCAACAAAATGTCATTGGAATTCATAGGGATCTTTTGAAGATATTGTGTGGATAAACATGAGTGACAAGGCCAGAAAAAACTCTATACATATATAAGGATGAGTAGGCTTAAGCGTAGGGGCCAGGAAAGATTCTGGGATATTCATATTTTTCTTAATTTTATTTTTGACAGGACCATAGCCAGGTTAGCCTATACACAATCTACGCTATAGCGTAGGGCCCAAAATAAATAGCAATTTAGAAATGTATCACTACTACCACAGGGAAAATGAATTAAACAATAAAACTGTTGAAATAAACACATTCCCTGATGTGAAGTCTGAACACTCACTATAATTGTTAAGATATTGTTAAAACTTTTTAAAAATATCCTAACAAATATCTCTTTAAAAAATAGAATGAATATATTATACATTAGCACATAACAATCCACTTTATTCACACGATTGACAGAACGCATTACTTACTTAAAATTATACACAAAATGCTAATAGCCTAGGGGCCCTGGTATAGGTTAATCTGTCTCTGATGTGTGAATATATAAATGTGTGGGGGGAAAAAATATCTCTACATCAAAAAAAGAAATCCTGGTCTTGCCCTAAAATTAATCATTTCTTCCGTAGAAATTGAAATTCACTGAGAACTTTTTGAGATATTGTGTAGAGTACATCTATGATTCAGGGGAGGAAAAAATTCCATCCTAAAATGTAATCCCTTTAGTGGCCCATTATCCACAAAATGTCATTGAAATTCATTGAGAACTTTTGGAGATGCCATGTGAACAGACAGGCATGAGTGAATACATATACCTCTTCCAACTTCATTGGCAGATGTAAATGAACCTCAGGTGTACCAAAATGTAATCAGGCAGCTCTCAGGTAAAGAAGTGTAATCAGGCAGCCCTCAGGTGGGAAGTGTAATCAGGTGCAGGTGTCTATCTAGTATTTGTGACTTAAAGTCTCTTGGTTTTTTGTTCCTAATTTGAGAAAGTGATGAACATTGGCAGAGGACATTTCTTCCAAGAACAGAAAAGTTTGAATTAAAACCTGGTTAATGGAAGCAAATGAGTAAGTTTTGACAAAAATGGTATTTACTTATCTATAAAATATACTTTTATCATACTATAATTCACAAAATATGCATCTGTCTGTATGTGACAGCGTAACTCAAGAACCACACAACGTATCCCCATGAAATTGTTAGTGTGTACTAATGGGACCCCCAGACATGTTTTTAGCAAGTTAAATTTTTGAAAATTTCAAAATGAAAAAAAATAGTTTGGGTCTCCATTTAGGCCTTCTGCAGGAACTAGCCAAAATGCTGCCCATAGGGCGGGTTTTCAGCTAGTACTAATTATTGAAAAAAGAAAAAAAAAGGCCTTTGCTGATATGAGCTAATTAATGTATATCACCTCATAATATTCTTTTTTTAAAAACCCTAATTAATAGTAATATTATCCTGATTTATTTTTAAGAAGCATTATCGACCATTATTGATTTCTGACTAGTATTCTCCTTCGTCGTTCGAAACTTACTCTCCCACCATTCTAGTGAGTATATGGTGCAGAGCGAAAATAAAGAATAAGCTTCGGGCCAGTGTTTCTGAATGTGGGGTGCATGCCTCTAAGGGGGCAATTTGAATATAGGGGGGGGGGGGTGAATAGCAAAAAGCTTTCCATGGCTCAAAACAGACTTAACTGATTATACAATACTATTAATTCTTAATTACACGATACAATTAATTACTAGTTTTACTACTGATTACTTGTCACTAATGCTTAACTCATTAACTTTGTGAGGTATATAAGCGATGAGGTAATTGGATTGTTGTTACTAAATTTCATATAACAAAGAAATTACAAAAGATTTAGTAAATACCCTAAAGTTCTAATAGATCAGTATTTGTTTCTTTTTTTTTACAAAGTATTTGTTTCTGTACTGATATTTATCCACTTAGATGATTAGTGTTAACAAAATAAAAGGTTTATCAGTATTCAGAAATGTATAAGAAGTGATTCTTTTGGCAACATGATATATCATGAAATTACTTTTTAATCACTGCTACCAAAGGTTTAGGTTATTCATGTGTTCACACATATGTATCTATCTATGTGGTCAGACTTTGCCCAGCCCTAACCATTCACAGTAGAAACTTGAGGGGGTGTTTAATTTTATCTATTTATATAGCCGGACTTCACCCAGCCCTAACTGTTCATAGTAGAAACTTGAAATTTTGTACACACTCCATCAATGACTAGGAAAAAAGTTGTTTTTTTTTAAAATTCCCCTCCAAAATAGGGTTTTAGTGGTGGTTCAATTTTCAATGTAAGCATATGCTAAGTTGGTCACTAGTTTGTGACACAGCATATATAGGTGGTGGTGATTCATAATTTTCCTTGGAATGCTAGTTTTTTTTTTTATAGCAAGACGGACATCAAACTTTTTGAGCTTTCGAGGTGGGTCATGGAGAAAAAAGGTTAAGAACCGCTTCTCTAGGCAAAAACTCGAACTTGTGTCCATTTTACCCCGGGAAGCTGTCTATGTATGGTATTGCTCTAGCGACTGAGCTGCTAGTATGAGCACTTACGGCTGGCAGAAAATCTAATCTAATCCTTAAACCTATCCTTCACCTTTCCACACTCGTTAGGCACCGTATTTGTTATTATTTTTATGTACACTAGTTGTTTATTATTCTGATTTATTTTATTCGATGAAACATTGTCAACCATTCTGCGCTGTTTACTCACTGCTGTAGAGTGACGGTCTGAGTCTAACATTTGGTTAAAACATGGAGAGAATGAGAAGATACAGGCAAAGGGAGAGAGAAGAGCAGAGTCATGAGATAATGGATAATATTGTCAACCCCTTTGGAATTTCCATAGGTTCAGCTAGTTTATACTAATTAAAACAAAGTACCAGAGAGACCGCCTTCAAATCACAAATGAACCCTTTTCAATAATTAAATTTTCTGGGGAACCCCTTAAAAAAAAAACTTTCCCTTCTACATATATATATATATTTACATATGTATATAAATATTGGATTTGGGCCTTGCTTATAGAATCATCCCAATGTGTATAAGCACATAAAAAATACACACCCGAATAGAAAAGTAAGAACAAAGCTTACTGAAGAAAAATAGACATGAACAACTACTGACTGTAGTGTCACGTAAATATAATGGATGTTTTTAATTGTTAATTTTTCTCTTATATAAAACGTACTGTTCGTGTTGAAGAAATAAAATAAAAACATGTAAAAGTTTTATGTAATGAAGAATTATTAAGTATATTACGAAAGAAAAAACACTGTGGAAAGGTTCTGCGGACCCTGGGGTTCCGTGGAACACAGTTTGAATACTGCTGCTATATACCAGAAATGTATATGGGAAAAATCTTTGAGCCTCCCTGGACCCAAAAATGGCGAAATGGTATGTCCAGCTGAGTCATTGGAGGTTGTGGTGGTGGGAGGTACAGAAGACTGGGATGTAAAAGAGGGAGGAAGAGGGTGTGCGCTGCCTTTATAATGGCTAGCTGTAAAACAAAAGCTGAA
>VCCN01001489.1:2479147-2489302 GCA_006491835.1 Architeuthis dux | reverse complement strand
TAAATTTTCGTTAATATCTAAGACATGTCAATTTCTTGCAGTAATCATTTTCAGTTGGAATAGAAGTATTTGGGGATATTGTTTTGATTTTTAATTTTGGGGTTTTTGTTTTATGAAATACTGAATATTTTTTCTTTCTTTCCTCAGGGTGAATGGCCGAAAGATTGCTTATGGTCATTATCCATTCAAGTCTGGTTATCCTTATCCTGTGGGCAGATGTTTTGAAACGCATGGTGAGGATGACATGGGTGGTATTTGCCTTGGTCTCATGGAGAACGTTAATGAAACTGCAAAACTCTGGGTTGCATCGGTAAGTAAATATTTTCAATTCTATTTCTTCATCTACAAATGTGCATCATGGTTGCCAAAACTTCTTTTTACATTTATTTCTTATACAGGTATTTCCCAGTTAACAACCTACTTATTTGTTTTGGGGTTTGATTTTTAAAACATTGTTAAAAAAATTTGATCTTGTGTTTTCAAACGATGTTTTAAAAATAAGAGTATTCTAAAATTTTAACCCCCTGACAATAATTAAAAACACTGGAAGTGACAAACAGATTCAGTTCATAAATTTATAACAAGGGGGTGAGAATTCATGTAGTAGTTTGCACGTCAAAGCGGACCATCGGATTTAAGTAGTACCGAAAAAGGTATAAAAACAAACCATTAAACCTCTTTGTTTCTAAAAAAAAAAACGAATAAAGGAACACATACATACATACATACACATATGTGTACTTGTACAACCCCCCCCCCCCTTCAGGTTTATGGTAAATGTTTACAGTACAACATAGTACTGTGTATGAAACCTTAAAAAAAATGTTTTAAAAGGTTGAAACCACATTATGGTAAAATCTAAAACAATTTGAACTGAATTGAAAAAGATTAAGAAAAACTGGGGTGATGGTTGGATTTTTAAGCCTTAAAACAAGGCTTTCGTTTATCAACCATTTTGTTTAGCGATCAGGTCGTCGGAACATGGTTTATACCTGTACCATATTGTGAACTGAAACACACACCTGTTGCGCCTCTTTGAGCAATTGTGTTACTCTTACTCACTCTACACAGTTTATTTGATGCTTCTTACCTTTGTTTTCATTTATACTTTTTACAAGTATTTGGCACAAGCTGCTGTTTTTCACTAGTCTATCCTACTCTTAACTAGATCCATCCAAGACCCATTCGTACTACATTGTCTCTTTCACCAAAAGAAATCATTCTCTCCTTCCATACTCTGCATTCACCATAATACTACATTCCAATGATATATGTACAATAGTCTGATGTATATACTCCCTTCCCATGCTAGGGGTAGAAAGTCCACTGTTTTCTGGTGATGCTTCTCCCCTTTGTTTACACATTGTGCAATTATTTTGTTTCTCCTTTATTAATCCTTTGCTTTCTCTTTTGTAGGTCACAAATGCAACGTGTGGCCATACGAATGACAAGAGAGTGTTATTAACAATTGATACAGCCAAACCAGAAAGTCCACAATACGTCTGGCTTGACCTGGGTCACGGTTTTGGCTGGGTTGAGACTTTACACTGTTTGACCTTACCAGACGGTTATTAAAATCCAGAGCCGATTCCACCTTTTTCTTTTCTTTTTTTTTTTTTTTAATAAACCTCGGTTGGTTCTTACATTCGCATGGCTCATTCTCCACAACATTTTGCCACTGTTGTCGGCCATTTATCCATCCATGGTGCAAAGTGTTTCTTTGCATCCACCAAAAGACTCTTCGCTCTCTTTCAAAGAGGAACAAACACGTTTATTGAATAATACAACAAAAAGCAGACTGGCACCTTCTGTCCTTATTTAGTGTCCGTACCAATTTCCGATGGTCATTGAAGGTGTGGAACCGAAAATATTTTTGAACATTTTTTTTTTTTTTTTTTTTTTAAAAAAGGAAGTTTAAACACTTTTATAAATGAATTTTTTTTTTTCATTCTTCTTTCCTTTGAATATCTCTAGCTTTTTGGTGCTGGTTGGTTGATTTTTTTTTTTTTTTTTTTTTTTTTTTTCCACCTTCCCCCACCCTCCAGGGTCCAAAGGACAAATGCTGTTATAGAGCGACTCAGCTCTGACCAGGGTTGCCATATTTAGCTATAAGGGGAGGTAATCCGGAATTTATCTCAGAAACTTACCCAACACAGGCATTAGAATAGCGTCGAATTCGGAAATCGAGGGCGGTATCAGACTCGCTCTATTCCCAAATTTGACACTAATCCAGTGCCTGTGTTGAGTAAGTCTCTGAGATAAAGCTCGGATTATCTCCCCTCCTGGCCAAATCGGCAACCCTAGGGTTTGGGTTACAATTTCTTCTGTCCTTTGCCGACCGCTTCTTCCTGACTTTACCTTCCACTGCCAAATAAGAATACTACCTCTGTCCCATAATAGTCGTTACATTTATATATACATTTATATATGCAAATGTAACAACTATTATGGGACAAAGGTAGTATTTTACTTTTATTTCTTCCTATCGGGCCACTCGTATCCCCCAAACATTGACTGAGTGAAAATTACTGCTGCAGTCGCACAGATGTTTGTCTTCCACAAACTACCAAAAAAAAAAAGCACATTTGCTTAATTAAGTTCATTAATTACGTCTGCATTTTTTCCATTTCTTTTTCTTTGTTTTTCTTTGTTACTAATTTCTGTGATTAATCAAAGAAGTCAATTATTTCATTATTGTCAGATGGAAAAAAAAATATTTAAAACTTTTTTTTTAATTGAGGACTATGTTTGATTTGTGTGTGTGTGTATGAAGGGAAACAACATTGAGGAACTGAATTCTCTACAACTCGTTACTAGTCTTATTTATTTTTTATGAGATTAAGTATTGTAAAACATTATTTTTTTTACTACTATTTACCTTCATCTTAATTTTGAGTTCTTTTAATCACAATTTAACTCAGGCCGGTACGCCAGTGTTTGTTTTTACTAAAAAACCTTTTTAAAGAGCGAGTATTTTATAATTTATTTTTTATTAGATGAAGTACTGTAAATAATTATTTATTTCTGTCTACTATTTACCTTCATTTTTTTTAAACATACCTTCATCTTAATTTATTTAGTTGTAATTCCACTGAAAAGAGTCATTATTAAAATTCACAGTAATTTTGCCCATGAACTTTTCATTTAATTTTCTTAATGTTACATTTTTTTTAAAAGTTGTCCCAGATTTGGCAAAATTCAATTTATGTCCAATAAGAAAATTGAAATATACTCATATAATACACCCCCTTTATGTCTATATGTTTAACTCTGTCGTCACTCTATGACAGTGAGTAAACTGTACGGGACTAAAAAAATCAAGATGAAGGTAAATACAGGAATAACTTTAATAATGCGGTTTCGATTTGTACGATCAAATTGAGTTGGGACATATCGGTTCTCGTAAGATCGCTGAAGTTAAGCCACGTCAAGCCTGGTCATTACCCAGATGGGTGACCATCATGAAATACCAGGGAAACAAGGGATAGGTGTCACGCCCACTCCAATCTGAAAGGAGGAGCATTCGGGTGTCCTCCAACCGTGTTCAATTCCCGGTATAAGAGAAGATTAGTGCAGGTTTTGATATAGTACAGTTATGGTATTGCTGTACAAATTAATTTAACAAAAAGTATAAGCTGAAAAAAAAAACACACATTAAATTATGATTAGACCTTGAAGAGCGTGGCTTTGAACAGTATGGAAAATTTTGGGATGAATTAACCGCACTAATCAAGGTATACCTGTTGTTGTAGTAAAATAATTTTCGATAATGATTTACAATACTTTATCTATCTAAAAAATAAAATTACAACTAAATAAATTAAGATGAAGGTAAATAGCAGTCAAAAATTAATAAGGGTTTCTCTTCCCTCTACACATCATGGATTTTATTTGGGTTTTCCTTCCTTTGTTGTTTCCACTGAAAAGAGTCATTATTAAAATTCACAGCAATTTTGCCCATCAACTTTTCATTTAATTTTCTTAATGTTACATTTGTTTTAAAGTTGTCCCAGATTTGGCAAAATTCAATTTATGTCCAATAAGTAAATTGAAATCTACTCATATAATACACCCCCTTTATGTCTATATGTTTTGTCGGTAACATTTGTCAAGGGAGATAACTATTAAATTCCATTTATAGAGTAGCCTCCCTGGTTCATTTTTGTTGAACATAAACAAGAAAATGTAGAGCAACATAATGTTATTGATATTTTTTTAAGTACAATGCAATTGCAAAATTATTTATCATTTTTTTGACAGCTTGGGTAAAACTAGCAATTATTCTAATGCACTGAACTCATATTTTTATTCAAGGATTTTCATTCTATTTTCTTACGCAATCTTTTTAGAATTTTATTAAGCAAAGCAATATAAAAGGGCAGACTTTATTGGTGTATAATGGAAAATTGAAATCTGATAGCATTCTCAAAAGTACTTGCAATAAATTTATTTTTCTTGGCAAACAAGTTGTGAAATTTGACAATGATTCAGTTTCAGTGGCTGTTCTTAAACTTTAGCTTTTATTTTCCGCATGGAACACCAAATGTTTGTTAGCTTTGAAGCCAAAATGCCACTTGTGTGTTGTAAAAAGTCCCAGTTTGAAACATTTAATATGCCTGTCTCCGTTTCCATGGTTACTGCTTCTGTGTACTTTGTCCTTCCATCATTTGTGCTACTTTTGACGACAAAAGAAAATTCACACACACACACAACAAAAATCTATTGATACAATGTGCAGGACTTGAAACTTTTTTTTAATTTGAATATATATGGGAACTTGAGTTGGGGCTTTGGGCTGTTTTAATTCCAAAGCATTTTTTTTTAACCAACTTATGATAAAGCTTGGAATCTTTCCTAATGTTTTAATAAAAGTTTTATGATGGCCTTGGTGAGTTTTTTCTTTTTCTTTACTTTTCGTTATGATGTGGGGGCGGGGGTCAAGAAATAGTTAATTAGCAGAAGAAAATAATAAAATAAGTTGAATTTCCATTTATTATAAGGGTACAATCGCAATTATGTGGTCCGGATAGGAATGCAGCTTCTCGACCTTTTGGCTAAGAGCAAAGTGTAGTATTTGTTCTTATCAGCTTAATATTTGATTCGTCCCCTATGTGGTGACTTTGATCCTAATCTTAACTCTTCGCGTTTTGTTGGGTTAGAAATATATTAATGAATTTGTATCTATTTGAGTACAGGTTAGGGTTCTGAACCTTAAAATAAATTAAATTACATTGTTTATTCTTTGATTTAAGATAAACCTTTTTTTTTTTTTTTAAAGCTGAAAACCAGCTCAGAATAGCACAGAGAACCATGGAAAGAGCAATGCTAGGGATAACTCTAAGAGATAGAAAAAGATCAACATGGATCAGAGGACTAGAGTGAAAGATATTATACAACTAATTAAGCAGCAAAAGTGGAGATGGGCTGGCCACCTAGCAAGAAGACATGACAATAGATGGGGGAAAAGACTACTGACCCATAGGCACCAATCGGTTAAACGAAGTGGAAAAAGACCAGATACAAGATGGAGGGACTAGATAGAAAAGTTTGCCGGTAAGACTTGGCAGAGATTAGCACAAGATAGGTCGTCATGGAAGGAGATGGGAAAGGCCTTTGTCCAGCAGTGGACTTATAATGGCTGATGATGATGATGAGAACAGATGCTACACTTTCACTTAGCCAAAAGGCTGAGAAGCTGCATTCCTAACTGGACCATAGAATTGATTGTGCCATTGTAAAACCAGTGCACTTTCAGTATATTGTTTCAGAATTCAATTTGTTTTGCAAGCTGAAGATTTTATAGCTACATTGCTTTTCAGTCTTTAAAAAAAAAGTTGGAGGGGAAACCTTTCTTTTATAAGTCTGAAAGCTTTATTACTCCTTAGATATTTATCCCGGTGTAGATGGGTACTTCAGCTAGTTCTTCATAAGGCAAGCCTTACTTACTTGTTCTTTATAAGACAAGACTGTACTCCATTACTTATTTGACTGACAATACAGTCTGGAGAATGAGTTAGAATTTTGGAAATTTTTCTTTTTAAATTGTGTGCAATTTTAAATTTACATTTTTTTTTTTTTTTTTTTTTTTTTTTTTTTTTTTTTTTTCTCTCCAAGTAATTCAGAACTAAGGTGTGGCTTGTTCTTTCTTGCAGCAAGTGTTTTTTAACCTAAGTAAATTTAAGCTTATAAAAAATAATTTAATTGAAAACCAATGCTTAGCATTGGTTTTCAATTGGATTATTTCTTAGCTTTCCTTTGAAAATGTCAACTGTTTCTTTGATTCTCATAAGTAACTATAGACTCTAAAATACCCAAGGGAAAAAGTGGCAGACTTTTTACCATTTCAAGATTCAAGGAAATGCTTTCAATGAGCAAAGATTTGCAGTCTAGGTTTAGAAGATTAAAAAAAAAACAAGCCTGGATGCTGCAGAGTCAAACTCCACTCCTACTTCTATTCCATGAAGATGAAAACAAGAGCAACCGTGTTTGTTGAACACAAATTTAGGGGAGGCAACTCTTTACTGATTGCATTTCCAATATTTTAATATTGGAAATGTGAAAAGTTGGGTGTGGATTGTTCTTGTTATACGGAAAAACAAAGTGAACTCCAGCCTCCGACTTAGACTAGAGTTTGACAAAAAAACTGGTTTTGTTTGTTTGTTTTTTTTCAGGCTGCAACAGTTGAAATCAAGATTCATGTTTAGCAATCTATTTATATAATATGCCACATGATGGACAATATTTTTTGTCTAACATTTGTCAAGGGAGATAACTATTAAATGCTAATTTTGGAGTAGCCTCCCTTTTCTTTTTTATTCTTTTTTTTTTTTTGCAAATGTGTAAAAAATCCGAGTTCATTCTGGTAAAACATAAACAAGAAAATGCAGAGCAACAATGATTTTGATGTTTCCAAGTGCAATGGCAACATTATTTAAATACTGCCTTTTTTTCGGCATGGGTAAACTAGTCACCTTTTATAGAACAGGGGAAAACCAGTGATTGATTTTGTTATCTAAGGTGGGGAAGGGAAGTTAGCAAGACTTAGGAAATGAATCCCACCCAGCCATCATGGCTGCTGCTTAATTGGTTCAGTGCCCATTGCATGCAACAATCTTTTGAAAGAGCCCAGATCTCCACACAGAATGCAAGGTTCATCCAAGTCCAATGAATACCTCACTTTATAAAAGCCTGATTCAATTGAATGGGCTCGTTTGGCAACTGGGGCATGTACCAAGGCTCATCTGATTATGATGTTCATAAATTTATTTGAACAGACATTCAAAAAAGAAATATTGTCAAACTCTGTAATTAGTCCTTTTCTGCTATTTCACTCAAATTAGAAGCAAGCTACTGTCTACAATTAAATAAAAATACCCAAATTATTGTGTTAGTGAGCAGCTAGGAACTGCTAGTGATCCTTATCTTTAATTGCTGGTCTGTCAACTATACTTTAAAACACAACAGAGCCAATGCAAACTAATGAGAACATAGAAAAATTCCAAAGTTTAGATGCAATTGAGCCAAACATTTTATATAATTAGTTTAAAATTTTGAGGTTGGTATAATTCTCCCAAACATTGAAGCAAAAATATCCCAATTTATCCTGATGAGGTGGTGAAGGAGGAGGTACAGGCAACAGTGAAAGGGTGCGAGTAACGGAGGGGGAGCAGGCAACAGTTAAAGGGTGGGGGTGTAGGAGAAAACTGGGATGCAGAAAATGTGAAAGGGTGGCATCAATCACACACAAAGAACCTGAATTAATATTTCCATGGCAACCAGGAAATAGCAGAGGTGACATCATCGGAGCAATTTTTATAACCAAGCAAAACCAAAATAAAGTCATTACATAACTCTATTCATGATTACAATCAAATATCAGCATCAAGTTCAAACCCAGCTGAGGGCAACAAGTTCCTAGACAGGTCTTTCACTCTCCATACAAGGCTAGATTATACTATAAGGCTGAGTAGGCTTAAGCATAGGGGTCCGTAGTTAAGTTTCTTAATTTTTTTTTTGACAGGACCATAGATGGATTAGCCTATACTAATTTAGAAATGTATCACTACTACAGGGAAAATCAATTAAACAATAAAACTGTCAAAATAAGAACATTCCCTGATGTGAAGTCTGAGCGCTCACTATAATTGTTAAGATATTGTTAATATCTTAGGACATTTTTATTAAGTTTTAACAAATATCTCTTTAAGAAATGGAATGAATATATTACGCATTAACATATAACAATCCACTTTATTCACACAATTGACAGATTGCATTACTTACTTAGATGGGGAGGCCCCATATTGCTAATAGCCTGGGGGCCCTGGTATACGTTAATCTGGCCCTGTCTCCATACCTCATGCAGTAAATACATTTATGTACAGTCATACATCAAATTACAGCCAATTGCAGATACATCTCCATAAGAGCTAACTGCGGATTACAGGAATTTCAGTCATTGACGTTCTATGGCTCAACTGCAGATGATGAAAATTTCCATCATGTTAATGTTAGCTTGCTAAAGAGAATGCTGTATATACGTCATGTTTGTTTTAAGTTCTTCAGAAGGGAAGGTGAGAAAGAAAAAGTAAAAGAGCAGACACCTTGCTAGGTTGAGCTAACGACTTAATGAAAGAAATGTAATGGATGATATTTGTACCTTTCACTTCAAAAGGGCAAGGAAGATATATGTATAATATAGCGGTTTAAGTAATATTGTGCAGTCTGTATATTTCACTTTCACCCTAAAATGACTCAAACCCACATCAAATTGCATCCATTTTACTAGAACATAACAGGGACACATGGCTGTACTTGCAAAATCTTGAGAGAACACAAAAGAATGAAATAAGATAGAAACTGATTGTCTACTGAAGCAAATGAGAACCAGTCATTAAACACTGAATTAGACTAAGAAAACATTTCCGCATAAAGTGGGCTGCGATGAAAGCAATGAAATAGCTTCAGTGAATGCCATTGTGAAGAGAAAAGTAATTTGTCTTTTTTGAAGTGTCCAGCATCAAAAAGCCCAAATCAATGCACAGCCATTCCAGGTTTGATTTCAAAGAGGAGACTCAAAGAAACGACGTCAGCTCTCATTGAAATCAAAAAGCTATTTCTTAGAGCTAAGTTTGCGATAAGGTCACACCTTATAGAGTTCCACTATCAACAACTTGTAAAAGCAGCAGATTAAACACTGTACTGTCGTGATTGCTTCTGCTTTGAAATTGGAATTTACCAAACACACAGAACATAGAGTGTAGCATGATTTGGGTTACAAGAACCTTTTTTTCATCATATGTTGCTTCCCCTTGTGTGTCCCAAAAATTAGTACATCGATATGGTTTAACTCTTAAATTTGTATTAAAAAAAAGAATGGTAATATCAAGGGAAATAACTGCTGATTAAAGTTACCTCCCTTGGAACTTTAGGTAATTTTATCTTTTACTATTCAATTCATAAAAGAGTTTCATTATTTGTTATTCTATTCAGAGAAGATTTCCACTGTCGTTTAGGAGTGGTTTCAAGCAGTTTGTGAATCTAATAATCCCAGAGCTGAGAACATTTATGTTTTTGGTTTGATTGGTGGCTTAAGTAGATTAAAGTACGACAAATCCAAATATGTAAGTCTTACAACTGTCAGCCTGTGCATTCTGTGAGAAAATTGCAATGTTTTATCGAATATATAGGAAAGATTAGGCAAACAAGATAGTGGGGTTGGAGAAATATAAATGATCATATCTTACTTAATATTTACTATAGAACAGCGGTATTCAAACTGTGTTCCATGGAACCCCAGGGTTCCTTCAAAACAAAGTGACAATCTTTATAAATACAGGGGCGATTCCAGGATTTTGAGCGGTTGGGGGGTCCCATTTTTTCTTTTTACTCCATCTGTCTAATTATACCATAAATATAATAATGTTTTTGTTTTTAAGGTTAGTTTGGGAGTATTTGGGTTTTTTATTTACAAAATTTCTTTATCTAGATAATTAGAATTTTACAAAAAATGTTCCTTTGTTCCAGCAGACCAGACCCCTTGGACCTCCACCTGGATTCGCGTCTAAAAAATATATATATGTAGAAGGGAAAGTTGTTTTTTGAAGAGGATCACTAGAAAATTTAATTATTGAAAAGGGTTCCCCCGAGTAGTTA
>VCCN01001489.1:2443543-2454140 GCA_006491835.1 Architeuthis dux | reverse complement strand
GGGAGAAGTGGGTTCATGCCTTTCCCAAGGAAGTGAATAGAAGTAGTCACAGCCAAAACTCAAACTTGGTTCACAGATTCAGTTTTCTTTGCTGGTAACCATTATGCCATCCCACACCTCCCCCTTTAATACATACAGCCATGAAAATGTTAATCAATAATTTTCCATTTCTGTCTGTTTTGGAATGTTGTCTTCTACATATTGGTTTTGTTATTCAGACAGGCTGTTAAGATTTGAGAGATTTTGTACAAGCTAATAGGTGACAATATATAGTTAACGTTAACATTTATGGTTTATTAAAACAAAAAAAAATATCAAGGCTTATATTAAAATGGATTACCATAGGTCAAGTGCCTTGCTGAAACCCTATCATAATATGAATAAAACATTGTATTTTGTTGATTGTTATGGCTATAACAACAGAGTACAAATACTGCATATGCTGGTATATAAGACGAGCATTTGATTAAAAGAAAACCGCCCAAACTGCAAATATTACACTGCATCCAAAGTGCTGATATTATAACTAAGCTCTATATAGACAGTTAGCTTGGATAAGACGTAGTGAGCAGTATTACTCCAGTTTACAAGGATTAACCATTTGTCTTATATTCCGGCATAAATAGTACATAATATGGTATGCACACAACCAGCCATATTAAGTTAGATGAATATCAAGAGGATTTCCTGGTTGAGTGATAACCGGCCAGTCATAGAGAACTAAGTCTCATTTCATTCCACATTGACTTACAATTCATTTGTCAAAGTCACATGAACCTTGTTTTGAAATCAGTTCAAGAACCTAGATCATAATGACAAGTGACAATAGTTACAAAGTCTCAATATAAATGTCATTTAGAATACAAACCTTCTGAATTATCTAGTTCTACTCCTATCCAGGTTCCACTGGCAAAGTGTACGGTGCCAATGAATTGTACAACGCCAGGTTTGTAGTATCCCTTGGATGACGTGACGATAACACCTTCTCCCTGTTGGATCCAAGTGGGCATTGGGCCTTCATGGAGACGGTCCAGGTCAGCACGGCTTCCAAATGAACACAGACTCATGCTGTCTTCTCCACCTAAAATAATAAATAAAGGAATTTCTTTTTTTAAAGGAAATACTTAACATCTACAAAAAGGAAGCAAATTAAAAACAAGCAAGAAACTTTAGCAAAAGTAGGTTTCTAGATAAAGGTTACGTTCCATAACATTTCCATTTGAATAGAATATCCACAAGAATCCAAGGAAATGTTTTTGCCTCAAGAAATGTGACAATTGACTACAAGCTTTGGTCTTAAGATACAAATTGACCAAACTACTTGTGGCTAAAAACAAAAGGTAGAATTTCAGCAATTCCTTTGGCATTATCTCATGAAATCTAATAACTATTAATTTAATTATATCTACATTTTTTTATTCATAGATTTACATTGAAAATTCAACATTTTGTTTCCAAAAGTAACCTGACCATGGCTTATTATTCAGTATAACATCATAATGACAAAAAAGAGTGAAAATCTATCTCATTAAAATTAGTTGCCGGTGTCGGCAACAGCATAAATCTCAAACTGAGATTGTAAATCAATTGAAGGGAACCAGTGTCGGGAAAATATCACAGTACACAGGATTCTTTGGTTTGTTGGCATGATTTACCAGTTTCAAAAATGTAGAATTCCAGTTGTTTCAGATTGGATAATGTAGAATGTTGTCTTGACATTCCAGCTGAAGCTTACATTCACCGCTCAGCATCTTGACATTGGCATATGATCAGTTAATTCAAATCTTATATCATTGAATTAATTTTTCATTTCTGGCCTCATAAACATTGACTGGAAAATTGTGAATAGAATAATATATGATCTGGCATTCCCACACTGTGATGGAAAACCGTCTAGTGTTGCTGTTGGGGCACTCTGGTTTACTGGTAATGATGCTTTGGAAAGAAAACCATGCTTGACACCAGAGTTGTTTTTTGCATCAGCATGTGTATGAAATTATATGTTGCCTATTCATTCTAGAGGGAAGTAATTATTATGTTAAACATTGGTGCTGTTAGAGTATTGACATGAAGAGTGTAATTTCTCAAGCTATGTGAAGGAAGCATTCAATGCTGCACTTAACTCAGATATAAACTGGATTTTCTTACCTGATAGAGTCTCATTTGATGTGGAAACATTCATGTTTTGATGATAAAGATCTTTCATGGATGTTGATGTGCTCATTTCACTACCAGAAGGGATGGAGCAGGAAACGGGACGCCTCTTACGGGCAGACCCACCCCCAGTGTTTCTTTTTAGGTGACCCTCTAGTGTCCGCTTTTCAGAGGAATTCTTTCGGTCTAGGCTATTGGCCGAGAAGCTTCTTGAATCACTCCTTGACATTCCTTTAAAGGAATTGTTTGATGCTGTGGTATTGTTGTTAGTCTCTGCAGGGGAGGATCCATCAACATTCAGTTTTCTGTTGACTGGCAGCTTGGTCTTTGGTGCAGACACATCTGTCAAGCTGTCGTCCAAATTCTCCAATTCAGCCATAGCATGTTCACTATAAGAGTCCACCCAGTCGCTAGATCCTATTTCGCAGTCATCAGCTGACTTTGTTTTCTTTAGAGGTGTGCTTTGGTCCCGTGGAGATGACATTTCATAGTCCATGTCTTGTGTAATGCTGTCGTGGGCCCCCAAATCGGGCTGGGACATACGTTTTTCTGGGGGAATGGGGAAAAAAACAGAATCTTGAGACAAATTCAGGTTCTTCTTGGTGACATCTGCCAAGAGGCTGACATCATCTATATCATCAGCCTTTGAGGTGAATCCTTGCTCTCCTAAATGAGGAGAGACAGGTTGCAAAGGAGTGTCATTGATTAATGGAACATTGAGGTCCATCAAAGAAGAGGTCGAAGATCTGTGGTCACCTGTTTCCAGTGTGTCAGCATTGTCGAAATCCTCGCTCTGGTTTAACGTGTGTGTCAGGTCACTGTTCTCATGGCAAGCACTGTTGTCAGGGACAACATTTCCATTAATCAGGTCTGCAAGGTGGGCTTCGGATTCTGCCTGGTCAGCAATGGCGCTTAGTGAGATATTTTGACACGGGCTCTCATCAGGGATGCTCTCTAGCCCCTGATCACTAAGTGGAGTTGGGAAGGTGTTTTTGGGAGGACTGTCCTTGCCTTCACTGGCACCCTCGTCCAGATTGATACTGCGGATGCTTACAGAGTCCTCGGATGATAGGGTGAGGGTGGAAACTGCCTGGGAACCATAGCCGCTGGAGGTCATGCTCGGTGTAAAACTCTTGGTTTGAATCTCCATCAGGCTGTCAGCAGTGACGGAATGGGAAATGCTGGTTGGTCTTTGAGCCACCATCTTGTCATTTAATGGAGAACAATGCTGGCTTTGGTAAGACTCAAACTCTTGAAATTCATCGCTGTCATGGCTGGGCACTTCCTTGTTCAACACGTTCAGCTTGTGAGACATGTCAAACTCATCATCAAAATCCTGAAGCAAAAACCATCAACATAATTTTTATTAGTGAATGTCTGAAAAGAGTTGATACTTATTTATTTTAGATCAATTTAATTATAAACAATTTGATTTATTCTATGTCTATTCTCATCATTCGCCAAACATTATTAAAACATGGTAATATGGTATATTTCATAGTGTCAACATGAATTCCTAATTTATCCAGTTAAATGTTGAAAAAAAACACAACAAAAAACAAATTTCAAAGCTCTTTCTCTCTAATTAGGTATTGATCTATAAATGATATAATATTTGACTTTGAAAATAATGTAAATTTTTCAAGGTTTATTTTAGAAAAAAATAGGATTGTCTGATGCTGGGAAACATCAAACAAAACTTTTATTATTAATCCAACATTGATTACCGATAAGCATTAAAAAAAGAATTACTTGCATGCTTTATTAGTCTGATAGACAACCTAACCAGAAGGTTACCAAATACAAAAGACACATGAAGATGGCCAGAGAGTACAACGACCAGAATATTGTGACTATAACAACCAAGATGGGGATACTAGTCTGAGTAAATCAATGTGTAATAATGATAATGTCTCATCTCAGAAATTCAGCCAGAAAAAATAACAGAAATTTGTTTGAAAATTTAAAATCCAGACCCGAGTTGGTGCCTACACATACATTGTAATGAGAGTAAGAATCTCACCTCCTCAGTATCCTGCTGTAGGAGAGGCCTCCTTTCCCTTTGTTGCTGCTCTTCTTGCAGGGTCCTTAAAGGCTTCACTGCTTTGGATGCATGGGGGCTGATGGTTGATTTGGGTGTTGCTGTGTAAAGAGAACATGACACTCACCATCACCTAATTGTCCTTTTTTTCCAACAGATAAACACTTAATAATGCAATAAGAACAACCAATAAAAAGACAAGGGATTAGATTTATTTCTTTTGAGTGGAGAGAGGAAGAGATGTCAATAAATAGCAAAGTTTTTAGAAGGATAGACATTAGCAATAATAAGGGAAAAAACATCTCTTCAAAAACAGTTAAAGTGATGTTTTTATATGCAGACATTAAAAACAAGAGAAAAGAACATTTCTAATTTAGGGATTAGGAATATCAACATCTATATGGGTTGTATAATGCCTGTTATAATTTCTTTTCATTTTATTACTTGCTTTAAACTGTGAGCATAATACATTGTTGTTTAGCACCACTAACCCTGTTTGCCATCACCTTCATTGCTTGTTGGTATTTACTTCACTTGTTCCAATAGACATTATGTATTAAAATATCATAAAAAACAAGAATAGTTAAGTCAAGTTAAATGAATGAATAAGCTTTTAGTCAACTGCGCTGTTTTTAAGTTGAGAATTTATTGTAATAATAAGATGTAAGTTGCATTTATGGATAAGATAAAATGATAAACAAGGTTAATAATGCATGATGCACTTAAATTTACAACAATAAACTCATAGTTTGAAATGAATTCCTGACTTTTTCTTGGACTTATGAGAAAATCTCAGAAAACATAAGGCTCTTTCTTATTTCCTCACAGCTGTAACTAACTAGTATGTTTGTAGTCTATGTCAGAGAAAAATAATGCTACAAATGCTACATGTTTTTTACTATAAATAACAAAATCAATAAAAATGTAAGGGACAAATTTAAAATTATTGGGATCAAATGGGGCATTTCCTTGACAAATCTAAAACAAGTTCACATTTCTAGCAATAATAAATAACATTTTTGCCCAGAATAAATCATGGGTTCACTTTGTGAATGAAGATTTAGGAGACTTTTCCATGTCTGTTGCAGGCTCTCATGTGACCATCGAGGCCTAGGTGGGAAAGGCAGGCCTTTCAACAACAGTTACAGACAAAGGTCTAGCAGCTGGGGGGGAAGCTCCAGCCTTGTGGTGCTGCCTCTTTGCTTCTGCTCTTGCGCTGCGGTTTGCTTTGGCAAGGGAGTTGCCTGGTAGACCTTGTGACGCCATATCTCCCGTCGGCTGCCTCTGTGGCCCACTGGTGGCAATCAATAGCAATTACCACTTTTATGTAGAAGAGAAGGGGAAATTTCTATTCATTAAAAAATCTTAATTTGAAGATCAAAGAGCTGACTTGTATAAAGTATTGATTTAGAAATACATGTTGTCCCAGTTCAAGTAATGGACTGTGTGTGCAGAGACATGTTCATATACATCCATACGACAAAGAAATGAAATTAAAATAAGTCAACTGAAACCAAAAGCAGAGTTAGTGTAAAATACTAAAAAGAAATAAAACATTTGTATCAGTAAAAGAAAAGCAGAAACAAAATGCAAAAATTAATGTTAGTATTAAACAATGAACAGATTATCCTTTACAGGTGTTTATTTTTTTGAGAAAAAGACCTTATTAAAGCCTTTTTTCTCTGTTTTTTTAATTGGTAAAACTTTGCATATAAAGAGAGGGGGGAGGGTTGTTATTTTCTGGCTGAAAAAAAAAAAGAAGCTTTTTCAATTTGGGCCTGGTGCAAAGGCCTCAAATATTTGAGTAAAATAGGAGGAAGAGACTGGGCTTAGAAGTTGAACATCCAAACTTAATGTTGTCAGCACATCAACTGCTAATGAAATGCAATGTGTTCGGTTGTATTCTCAGAGTAATTCTGTGAACCTGGGACACATACTGAATGTTTTAGTAACTGATTCATACATTTTAGCAAAGAAAATGACATAGAAAAGTCCAAAGTGCTCAATTTCACAGTGGTTCTTCTTTGGTTATCTTTTTTACCTTTTACTAAATTCATCAACAGATTTTACTGGTAAAGTTAACTTGTGAGCTTTATTTCACACAAATTATGAAGTTTCCTAGCAGCATATTTCTTAACTATCTTACTGAGATACACCATGGAAAGACAAAAGTCTGGATTCATAAGACTTTACTTTAAATGTAAAATAGCAATATTACATTAGGGGTGACAAGACAACTGCATCCCGGACACTAAGTGAATTTTAACAGAAAATTTGGCTTTGAGAATATTTTTGGAGTCAGATACTAATCTTTATTTTTTTTCAATGGTTACATTGTAAATTTCTCCCCTCTTAAAACCTGAAAATAAAAAAACCAACCCCTGACACGTAAATCTTTACCAAAAAAAATATTTAATCTTTTATTGTTGTTAATTACAACCTTAAAGACCCTAAATTATATCCTTTGTAATTAAATAAAGAAGACTATATCTTTAAAAAGGTTTAATTTTAAACAGAAACTACAAATAATACCCCCATCTGTATGAATGTATTGGCAAATTGCAACATAATTTCATGTCGATAAAACTCCAGAAAACCTATGTAAAGTTACTAAAATAGAAGAATATATATCTAAAAAGGTGTAATTTAATCAGAAACCCTACCTACAACTCTTTTCAGTATAGAAAGCGAGAGAGGGGGGGGGGGTTATAAGTAGCTCGGGAAGCAAATGTCCAGGGACACAAATGCCCTAGTATCTACATTACGAGATCTAATTCATGTGGGGCTGGAGCAGTGAAACTTTCACTTATAAGTGAGATTAGAGAGAGAAATCTTCAATGAATTGGGATATAGCTGAGGTATAAAGATGACAAAGGCACAAGTCATTAGAAATATGTCAGATAATTCACTTCTGAGATTGATAAATATTTAAAATAAACAGGATAAAGAAAGATTCATTGTTTAATATTTTATAAGTAGATAAAATTTACTTTAATCATATGAATGATTTAGGTTAGCCAACAGGCCAGTGAGTATAGCCTAACATGCTCTGTGTTTTTTCTTCAAGTATTAGTTCTTTGTTAAAAAAAAAAGAAAGAAGTATGGTGGCATCTAACAGAGCAATGATGTGAATGGCAAGAGAAAATATAATGGATTTTATTAAAAGTTAAAATAAAAAATAGCAACAAACTGTTTTGTGTTTTAACCCTTTCGAGACTCCTGGGATATATATCTCAAGGTTTCTAGGACTGCTGGGAGATATATATATGTTGCATAGTTCTATTTTAGAAGTCTACTGGAATATCTTAATTCAGGCATTAAGCACCCTAATAGGTCAGTCTTGAAAGAGTTAAAAATAAATTCAATATTTGATAGATTTTGCATTAAACGTTTTTAGATAAGTGAATGTTTCTTGACCAATGACAAACTTCAGAAGAGATTACAATGTTGTTATTATCTTGTAAGCCTGATATTAATCTCTTCACCTTTCTGAGAGTATCGAAGTGCTGGTAGCCTAGCGTTAGCAGCATGGATAATAGAAACGACGAGCTAAGTTCAAACATGGACTGAGGCAATCTGTGTTCACTTTGCACTAATGCCTTTGGGAAAGGCATGAATCCATCATTCCTCTCCCCAGCTATGGGTAAATAGTAGGTGAAGTGAGTGACACTGCTTCAGGTGCTTGTTACCTCCAAGTCTATTTTCACATATTGCAAACTAGAACTTTGAAGTCAAGCTGGAGACTGTTTTCCAACAGATTTATAAAATGCAACCTCAGTGCATGGAAGCAAAAATCATTTAGTTTTAAGATTATGTAAAGTATAATCCCCCAGGGCACAGAGACAAACAAACTTGCTGAGCTGGGTAAATTTGCCTTCTATGAAAGAACACAATGGCCTGGAAATGTGAACCTCTAGGACAGCAGGAATTTAAGAGCACAGGCTGGTTGTAATTCTCTGAGGCAAGGTGAGACCTAATGTAGGTTTGATCCAAGGAAGGTTAGTTGTTCACTTGCCGCACCTCAAATTCTCAAGAGGTAGAAAGAGAAAACAAATCCTTTCTCATTGCCAATGATCAAGTTGGAGCATGACAAAAGTGTTATATATTTATAAACCAAAATGTTCGGTCATTCAATCAAAGGCTGATAGCATTTGCATCCTCTAAGTATATATGATTCTATTATAACTGACCTCAGTTCAATATAATCTCTGGAGTCTATACATTAGTTGAGGCTTTTAGTCAGTAGCCTATCTACATAGTATTAGAACTTCATAGAGCACAAATCTGCTTATGCTAAATCTTCATGCCATTCCACAATTATTATAATTGGAAATTTTTTTTTTATTTTAGGGTAGAATGTTTGTCCAAATAATGAAACATTTCCAGACTGAGATTTGCAGTTTTACTTCTCTCATTTTCTAAACAGATATTAGTTGTATTAGATCTCCATTTCATAGTTTTCTTTGCTTGTGTGAGGGAGTTCTTAAATTTAATCCAACTATGGGTATTCACTAAGAAAGAATAGATGGGTTTGAGATTTGAATTTTAGAAAGAAAAGAAATTTTAGCTTAAAATCTGACCAAACATGATGAAAAAAAAAAATAACTGAAATTTCTACAGTCCAAAGAGACTGCCTTATTTTTACATTGTTCAGAGACACTTTGTGTCCAGATATACAAAAAGAAAGTTTGCAAACTTTAGATAAGGTAATATTGGATTTCTGCAGATGAATAATCTGTTTTCTACACCTAGCTTAAGAGAAAGAGTTTCACTAGCTTCAACAGAATTTGTTCAGGCAAGAAAAAACAAAAGAATTGTATACCAGCGGTTCCCAACCTGGGATCCACACGCTTGTTGAGTAGGCAGAGCTTTCAAAAGTCTGGGGTCTGTGGGAAAATTCATTTAAATAGGTGTCCTTGGTAATGAAAAGGTTGGGGACCACCGATGTATACAGAAAATGAATGGACGCTTATTAACTCTTAAGTTCATTCTAGTAAAAAAAAATAGGTAATTCAAGGGGAGTAATTTTTGATTGAAGTTACCTCCCTTGTGTTTTTTGGTAAATTTCTTTTTCCTTTTCTTTTAATTCAATTCACAAAAGAGTTCCACATCGGTTACAAACAGTCTGAATCTAAGCGTTAATAGAATGAATACATTTTATTTTCTGACATTTCTAATGTCAGTGAGAGCTCTTAGCATATGTTCCCAACTGCTGATCTTCATAAGGTGCAATTCTTATAGTTACTCTTGTGCTGTTAACTCTTAACATTGTTAGCAAACATGAATAATAATATAAAATATTACTGTAATCAATCAAAATATCATTAAATTTTGTAACTACTCACTTTCATCGTTAATATATTAATAATTAATGTCATTGTTTGAATAATATCATATTGCAGAAGGATCTTTTTAAAATGTTGATCATGTGCTTGTCTTAGACAAGTAGAAATGTATTTCCTATTGAAATATGTCAAAGTTCAAGAGTTACCACTGTAGAAAACAAAAATGAATCAGACACTTTTTCAAAGACCAATAAAATTAGTATTTAGCTAGTAAATGCCCGCTGCTTTGCTAATGGCATACATAAAGCTGTGTGCTGTATCAGTATGTTTACACAGTAATTTGAAAGTTTAATGCAAGGTGTATTCTTGTATTCATTTTGGGTAAAAAACGAAATTGATGTAATAGTTATACCATCAACAGCCAGCAAACAAACACATGTACACACACACACACACAAAGTAGAACTGCCAGTTTTGTGTTCATGTGTTTGCATTACTCCCTTTCTCTCTTTCTGCTTATTGTGTCACAGACAGATTGACAGCTTGCAAATTATGATAAAGATTTTACAATCTTTACTCAGGTTTTATGGGGCTGATTTTAATTTTGGCTTGTATAATTCTCTACAACATGGAGAAACCAATCCAATTGTTATAATACTGCAAAAGGGCTTTTATTTTTGGTAACATTAATAACAATACTTTCTGAAATAGCCTTTAGGGATAGTTTCACATATTAGATGTCACTTAACCAGAACATGTTCTAAAAATAACTGGCATAGCATTGGATAAAAGAGATTTAAGCTTATTTTTTTTAGTAGAAATATAATTGAGCTATGATTTGTTTTACTGATACGCAGTGGCATGTATAAATAAACAAAGTAGCCAATGAGGGGATTCTAGTTCAGCCATTTTTGTGCGGGTCATTTCAGCTATTTTGGCTGTACATATAGATCCATCAGTTTTCTTCTGATGCCTCTTTGTAAAGTGTGCAACTTTCTGCTCAAGCTCATGGTGGGTAAGAGGTCAAGACTTGGATCATAGCTGGTTATAATGACAGTAAAACAATTCATTAGTACTGATGTTGAGCTGATAAGTGTTGTTTCCATTAGAATCAAGT